>CAUYSK010075710.1:0-14215 GCA_963575035.1 Avahi laniger
CTCACCTCTCACAAAAATCAATTCATGCTGGATCACAGATCTAAACCTAAGGAGTGAAACTATTAGAACTCTAGAGGAAGAAGTTGGAAATTCTCTTCTAGACATTGGCCTAGGCAAAGAATTTATGAAGAAGACCCCAAAGGCAATTACAGCAACAACAAAAATAAGTAAATGGGACCTAATCAAATTAAAAAGCTTCTGCACACCCAAAGAAACTGTCACAAGAGCAAACAGGCAATCCACAGAATGGGAGAAAATTTTCTCGTGCTACAAATCCAACAGAGGGCTGATAATCAGAATCTATTTAGAATTCAGAAAAATCAGCAAGAAAAAATTGAACAGCCCTATCAAAAAGTGGGCAAAGGAGATGAACAGAAACTTTGCAAAAGAAGACAGAATAATGATCAAAAAACATGAAAAAATGCTCAACATCTCTAATCATCAGGGAAATGCAAATCAAAACCACAATGAGATATCACTAATCTCCAGTGAGACTGGCCTTTATCAAAAAGACCCAAAACAACAAATGTTGGCGTGGATGCAGAGAGGTAGGAACACTCATACACTGCCGATGGGACTGCAAATTAGTGCAACCTCTGTGGAAAGCAATATGGAGATACCTCAATTTGATACAAGCAGAACTACCATTTGACCCAGCAATCCCGTTACTGGGCATCTACCCAAAAGAGCAAAAGTTGCTCTATGAAAAAGACACCTGCACTCGAA
Source organism: Avahi laniger (assembly GCA_963575035.1). Lineage (NCBI taxonomy): Eukaryota > Metazoa > Chordata > Mammalia > Primates > Indriidae > Avahi > Avahi laniger. The sequence goes on from CAUYSK010075710.1 coordinate 727, forward strand.
TGTTCATAGCAGCGCAATTCACAATTGCAAAGATGTGGAAACAACCCAAATGTCCATCAATATATGAGTGGATTAATAAACTGTGGTATATGTATACCATGGAGTACTATTCAGCTTTAAGAAACAATGGTGATATAGCATCTTTTATATACTCCTGGAAAGGGCTGGAACAGATTATACTAAGCGAGGTATCCCAAGAATAGAAAAACAAGCACCACATGTACTCACCATCAAATTAGTAATAACGGATCAACACATAAGTGCATATATAAGAATAACTTCTATTGGATGTTGGGCAGGGGGGAGGGGGGAGGAGGGAGGAGGGGACGGGTATATGTGTACACAAAGAGTGCAATGCGCACCACGCAATAGGATGGACATATTTGAAACTTGGACTGAGAGGGGGAGGGGGAGCAGGGGCAACACGCGTCATCTAAACATCTGTACCCCCATGTTATGCTGAAATAAAAAAAAAAAAAGAAGTGATGGTGGCCTGGATCAGGGAGGTTGTGGATCCTCTTCGTCTTGACATTCAACTTATTCTTTTTTCCAAATGTGTCTCTGCATCTCTGAAATGCACAATATTGGAAGTTTGTAGACTTTAAAAATGTGCATAAAATATTTGAAAACATAGTTTGAGAATGTGATAAAATCCAATAAAACATGTGATTTATAGACTTTGGCCTCTGATTTAGGGCAATTATACCTTTATATCCCATTCTCAAAAACAATGTGTCCATCCTCCTACTCACACTCATAGAAGGCACCATTGTGAAAGATAAACTGGTTTAAATAAAATATACTTTTTCCTTATGTGTATATATAGGAAACTTCTAATTTGATTCCAGACTACCGGTGAGTGTTCAGTGTAATGACTGGATAGGCAAGAAGGGCTTTCTTTATCACCTCAACACATATTGCACTTAATGCTAATTCTTAACATCTTGCTCTGATATAGTGGTTTTCACTTTATAGAGATCTTTGTCTATATTATATTATTCTCACAGTGGCCCTCTCTAGATATTAAAAATTCCATATTAAGGCAAGTAACTGGACTTCATCAAAGTTAAGTGATTTGTATAAGATTAAGTATCTCAAATTTGGTGGAGCCAAAAACAGAATTTCAATGTTTCTGATCCCATTAGACCATGCTGAAACAGGTGTGTGCATGTGTGCATGGGCACACATGTGCATGCATGTGTGAAAGTATTTGTGTGTGTTTTGTTCTTTAGTTGAAGAACAGTTAGATAATTTCCCTTTTATTTTTTCCTTTCTCACAAACATCCATGTGCATTTAGAATGGGGCATTCATTCTTTATCTTTAAAATAATATTTTGTATTAGTTAAATTCCAAACTGGTGAAAGAAATTATACAGTGATTACTTGTGTACACATCATCCAGCTGAAGAAATAAATATTGCTAAATAGTTAAAGCCTTTTATATGTCTACTCTATGTAATATTCCCCTCTGCCCTTACAGGTTATGCTGCATTTTTAAGGCATATAGATTTTTAAGAGCATTCTTTTAAAATATTTACAGCTTATTTTGTTTTTTTTTGTAAACAAAACACTTTTTTAATTGAAAAAATATTGCAATGTGCTAAAAACCCAAATGATACCAAAGGGCATGTATGAACTGTGAGCCTCTGTCTCACCCCCAGACTGCCAGTTTCTCTTCCAAGAGGCAACAACTGTTAACTGTGGTATAGGCTTCCAGAAGATTTATAGGCTTACCAGTTTATTTTGTATCTAAAAAACTATATATGTATTTATATATACATGTTTGCACATGTATACATACATAGGAATATAAATTTATGCTTATTTGATGTTTCAGAAATTTATTTACTATATTCAAATTAAAGTAACTAATAATAAATTTCATTTCTATAGGAATTTACATTTATAAAGTATTTTGAAATATTTTATCACATTTCACCTTTATTAAATTGACACTTATGCCTTAGTTCTTTGGATATGCAAAGTTTCTGAATGTCAAATAGCTATGCACGTGTGAGCCTAGTTAGCACAAGTTAACTGCTTTAGATATTCCCATACCCTAACCTCTGCACATCTGCTAGCAAATGATGCTTCGGTATTCTCATTTCTGAATAAGCATTAATGGAAGCAATAGGATATTTTTCTGCTTTTGAGTTATAATCTATATGCATAAACACATTTTAATTCACAACATGTTACTGGATATAAAAAGTTGACATATATTTGACTAAAGGCAACACCTGCAGGTTTCTTGGAACTTCTCGACATTCTTTATTAACAGTTCTTATTAATCAGATTTTCTCCTATGGTTCCTTTTCTATTTTGGGTTAGATATAGCTGGATGAATTTTCTCTTTCCATTTCATTCCTCAAGTTTTCCAGGGCCACATTTTACTCTGATAAGGGGAAGGAAAAGTCAGCTGATTTTCTTCCTCAGGCTGAGAATGGGTACAATAATTTTCTATACTATATTTCAGGCCATTATTCTTATCTTCCAAAGTAATTTATCATGTTTAACCTGATTTTTTTTTTTTCTGTAAAGCTAAATCATCATTTTTGCATTGGGCATAACGCAGCTGCTGGGGGAATGTAGAAGTAACTTATGAAAGTTGAATTGAAATACAGGTAAAGTTTACACTTGACCAACTGGTAGATGGTAAGTAATGTAAGAAAATGAATGAGATAGAGTTGTAGCCCCAGGCTAGCAGAGGGAGGAAGGTGATACAGTCTTATTGTTTATTAACAAAATCCTGTGAATTTCAGTGAAGAATTTACTCTCTGATAATGTGAGTGTAATGCAGATACTGGATGAAAATATGAAGATAATCTGTTTTTGTTGCCTGGATTTCTTATTACTGAATATAATTTCTTAATATTTATAAAAGATGATTGTACTCATGAAATTCAAAGAGATGGCTCTATTAGTTAAGAAATATCAAATTGATGAAAGGAATAATTGAGCAATAACTTGTATATATATCACTTAGCTGAAGCAATAAAACATTGCCATACAGTAAAAGCCTTTAACTCACCATTTCTGCTCTTTGAAAATTGTAAGCTCTTTCATTTGGACAAAATTAACTCTCTTAGGTAGTTGGAGCTATAAAAGAGAAGATCTGTGCCACAGTTTACATGCTGCTTGGGAAGATGATGTTCAGTGTTTTACGGATTACCAAAGTTACAAAGTAATTACAAAGCTCTCTAAGAGGAAGGGGTGGGGAGCAATATTTCAAACCCAGACCAATATGGCTTCAATACTTCCAAACTTGTACTTCATGAACTTGTATAGCAAATTACTTGTCAAATTTCAAATTGAGCTTTCCACTTCACATTAAATATTGAGCTTAAATATAACAGATATATTAACTTAGATGATAGCTCATTAATAGCTGCCCAAAGAAAATAAAAGGTAAGTTTACCACACAACATCAGGAAGTTTATTAAGGAAAAATTATAAATGAAACCAGGTGTCACTTCCAGATTATGAAAATGCAGCCCCCATCCCCAAGATGAAGCCTGCTAACATGGAATTATTTTGGAATCATAACACAATAAAGTAACTGACAATATAGCTGTGTAATAATTTTGCATGACATTGGGCTTGGCTAAATCTAAACTGATAACACAGAGACTGGTATAAATTGCAGTTCAGCTGCCTACTTAGCAATGAAAGCAAAAAATAAACACATAATTCCTGAAAACAAGGGATGGTTTATAAAATAAACATTTCCTGCTTTAGGAGAAAAGCTTCATAAAATTCAAGTGGGTTTTGTTTTTAAAACATTACTTACTAATTGCATTTAAGTATAAAAATAACTCTTAAGGTTTTCTCTCAGTCTGCTCCATATCCTTGCATATACAATATTTAATTTGATGATTAATTAAATTTATGAATGTTTTCAACTAGTGTTGGATATAACTTATTAAATTTTAATTTGAAATGACAGTGTAATAACCTCTTTGAAGTCACCCTGCTTCAACTGGCTGTGACTACAGACATTTATGTATTTTGCCCATGCAACCAGAGGTGCACTCACACATGGAATAACTGAATAGCTTTTCTTCCCTCCACTCTCTACCTGCCTCCAATTCAGGTATAACTTATCTACTTATCTTTTCTTTGGCACTTTGCCCAGTGATCTCCACATAGGAAGGTATTCAATAAATGCTAAGCAATGAAAACATTACTGTCTGAGAAGCCAGTGTAGTCAAATGGAATAATCACAGAGTTCTTTTTTTTTAAAAAAAAAAAATTAAGTGTCCCAGCACTATCTGTAAGTATCTCTGCAATCTTAGGCCATTCCTTTGCCTCTCTGGGCCTTAATTTCCTTGCCTGTCATCCGAATATTTTAGTGGTTTCTAAAGACCAGCCCAGGATTAACCTTCTATAGTTCAATGACTCCCTCCCCTCTCAGTCTGCCTATTATCTTCAGTTCCGTCTTTGTCTCCACTGGAGATGCTGCTAAGTTACTTTAATGTCACACAGTTAAGTATCTGTTGTGCTTTCAATTTCTCAGATTTATTAAAAATCCTATATTGAAATTTGGGTAAAAAATGAACTAACTGTCTTGCCATGCAAACTGAGAACATTGCTACACATTTCAAATTTGTGTCAGCAAGGTAAACACTCTTCTGTGTTAAGGAGAATGGCCATTAAGGAGAATGACCCTTGTCTTCCTGCCCTGAAATTCCCTATATAAATATTTCCTGGCTACTCCTACCTAGTGCTTTGATAGGGAATCAGGAGGACTAAATGCTAGACACCCATCTGCTACCAAATCCCTGAGTCCCCTAGGGACACTCATTTCCCCTATTGTATCTCAGTTTCTCCAACTCTCAAATTAAGGAGTTGTATTTGATGGTATATAGAATCCATTATATTCTGATTCTATAGGAGTCTATACTTGGGGATGACAATTATTTAAGGACAATAAAAAGGCAAACGAACTTTTAGTGGGAAACTGCCACATGGGAAAACAGTCGCTATACTTTAAAAAAGAAAACTAAGGACCAGAGGGCTTAAAAAACATGCCCAACAATTAAAAAACTAACAAAGCTACAAATGACAGAAACAGGATTTGAATTTTGTGATTCCATAAGCTATATTGGCTATAAAGTTAAGTTGGATCTATTTTATTTTATTTATTTTGATTGGTAGGTAATGGGGAACAGGTTTTATAGCAAGGGTTGGTGTGATAAAAGGCATAATTTTAAAAGGTCAGCATGATGGTGTACCTTGAGGATAGCAGCCACATTTAATTTATCCCTTTACCTTCAACACTTAACACAGTATTTTGCAAAAGGATGATACATGATTAATGTTTACTGAATGAATTAATAAATGAATGATGGTGATAAATAAGGCATGAAACCAGAGAAAGGATAAATGCTAGTGATAATGCTGCCATGATAATCTGGACATGAAGTAATAAGATTTTGAACTAGAGTGGTTGCATTGTGAAAGGACACATGTAAAAGACGTTAAGGAGGAAAAATTGACTGGATCTGGAAATAAACTAGACATGGGCAAGAGAGAAATCAAAGGCTTTTACACAGCCAACACTGGAGCAGCCAGATATCCAAAACAAATATTATTAGAGTTAAAGAGAGATATATGTCCCAATATAATAGTGGTGGAGGACTTCACCCCACTCTCAGAATTAGATCATCAAGATTGAAAATTAACAAGAAACACTAGAGTTAAACTATACTCTATGCAAAATGGACCTAAAAGACATTTATAAAACATTTCATCCAACAACTTCAGAATAAATAATCTTCTCCTCAGCACAAGTATTATTCTCTAGGACAGAGCACATGTTAGACCACAAAACAAGTCCTGATACATTAAAAAAGTATTGGAATTGTATCAAGCATCTTTTCAGACCACAGTGGAATAAAACTAGAAATCAATAACAAAAAGAACTTAGGAAACTGCATGAATATGTGAAAATTAAACATATTCCTGAATGATCATTGGGTCAATGAAAAAATTAAGGAGGAAATCAAAACATTTCTTGAAACAATTAAAATGGAAACACAACATACCAAAACCTATGGTATGCAGAAAAAACAGTGCTAACAGGGAAGTTTATAGCAACAAACACTTGCATTGAAAAATAGAAAATCTACAACTAAAGGACCCGGGGAGCACTAAAGGGAGGGAAGGACATGCCTTTAACCCGCATTGGAGTGAGGCAAAGACATAAAGTGTAGCTATAATGTTTGTACCCTCACAAAACCCTGTAATAATAAATAAATAAAAAATATATACATTTAGAAAATATTTCAAATATACAGCCAAATGATGCACCTCAAGGTACTAGATAAGTATGAACAAACCAAACCCAAAATTAGTAAAAGGAAATAAATAATAAAGATCAGAGTAGAACTAAACCAAATAGAGACTGAAGAAACAATACAAATGATCAATGAAATAAAAAGTTGTTTTTTTGTATAGATACACAAAATTGATAAACTGATAAACCACTAGCTACACTAACCAAGACAAAAGAGAAAAGACCAAGATGTTTCAATACCATTCACAGAAATCTGGTTGGTCACCTTATAATCAAGCATCAATTACCAAGCCCAATGGAACTCTGCAAACGACAGAAAACAAATGGAACACATTACCACCTGAATGAATTGTAAAGCTGAATCCATTTATATTTGAGTTTGACCCACATAAAGACTGAAATACAGTGAAGGCGAGGTGGTGGAGGAAACAGAGGATATAAGTTGCATGTAGAGGTTAATTGTGGGAGGTAATTATTGACACTGACTTATTTTCCCTATTTTCTGCTTCTATTTTCCCCTTTTCTTCCTTTCAGTCAAGATGTCTGATGAATGTCACTGATCTAGATAACACATATTTATGTTCAGGGGTATTCCAGCATGGAGAGGTAGAGATGATCAAGGCAACCATACCTCTCCAAATTGTGTAGCTTTCACAATGTGTGAATGCCTCAACAGTGAGATTGCAAAGAAGCAAGAAGTAATGAACCTCACCAACACCATCTTTGATGCCAAGAGACTAATTGGTCACAAGTTTGATGATGCCACAGTTCAGTCAAACATGAAGCAATAGACTTTCCAATTCATTTCTGAAGAGGGAAAGCCCAAAGTAAGTATACATATAAAGGAAATAACACAACATTTTTTCCCCCAGAGATCTCTTCCATGTTTCTAAGCAAGATGATAGAGTTTGCAAATGCCTATTTAGGAGGAGGGGAGAAAGTAAAAAAAAAAAATGCAGTAGTTGACTGTTCCAATCTACTTAAATGATTTGTAATATCAGGCTACTAAGAATGCAGGAACAAATACTGGTCTTAATATTCTGAGAATGATTAATTACTCTATTACAGTAGCCATTATCTATGGCCTGGACCTAAGAAGAAGCTTTAAAAAAGAGAAATACATGCTAATCTTTAATGTAGGTGGTAGTACCTTTGATGTATCTATCCTAAAAACCCAGGATGACATCTTTGAACTAAAATACATAACTGCTAATACTCAACTGGGTGGAGAAGTTTTAATAATCATATGGTGAGTCACCTGATTGACAAGTTCAAATGCAAGCACAAGAAGGGTGTACGCTCCAACAATCAGACAGTGTGCTGCCTCTGGACTGCCTGTGAGAAGGAAAAAATGCATCTTGAGTTTTTCTACTCATGCCAGCATTGAAATAGATTCATTTTATAAGGGCATGGATTTCTACGTTTGCATTTCCTAAGCCCACTTTGAACAACTAAATGCTTATCTCTTCCATGGTACCCTGAAACTAATAGAGAAATCTCTGAAGGATGCCAAACTTGACAAGAGCCAGATTCACGAAATTGTGCTGGTGAGTGTCTCCTCTCATGTCCCAAAGATCTAGAAATTGCCAAAAAATTCTTGAATGGAAAGCAACTCAACAAGGTCATCAACCCTGATGAGGCAGTAACATATGGTATAGCTGTGCAAGCAGCTATTCTGACAGATGACAAATCAAAGAGTATGCAAGATCATTTGCCTCTTTATGCGCACACGCGCTCTCTCTCTCTCTCCTTCTCTCTGCATTTAAACAGCAAAGAGGACTTTGACACCCCTTATCAAGCAAATTACCATCATTCCTACAAAGTAAACCCAGATATTCACAACTTACTTTGACAAAAATACCACTGTTTTAGTGAAAGTGTGAGGAAGAAAGGGCTTTAACCAAAAGTAGTAAACTGCTAGTCAAGTTCAAACTTTCTGGGATACTTTAGCTCACTGAGGCACTCCGAAGATCCAGGTAATCACATAACACCAACAGTATTCTCGACATATCTGCTGCAGACAAAAATACTGGAAGGAAAAACAAACTCACCATTGCTAATGACAAAGGCCATCTCAGTAAAGGTAATATCAACTAGATGGTAGACGAAGCAGAAAAATACAGATTAGATGAAGTCAATAGAGATAGAAAAGCAGCCATAAATACTATAGAACACCACACCTTCTATGTTATGCAAACGGTTGAACATAATACTCTGAGACTCAAGTTCAGTAGAGAGGATAAAAGGAAAATTCTTGAAAAATGCCAGGAAGTGTTAGGTTGGCTGGAGTGTAACCAAACTGCTGAAAAGGATGAATGTGACTGTAAGCAAAAAGAGTTTAAAACAGTCATCAATTTAAGTGCAATCAGACTTTCCTATGTAGTAGGACCTAGCCACCATGGCCCCCACAACTCAGAGGATCCAAGATCTAGTATTGGTGAGGTGGACAATCACTCTCCGGAAAACCTTTCCAGTTCCCTGCACCATTTATGCAGCTTCTACTTCAATATTTCATTCTTAGGTTTCAGCTTTAGTATATATGTAAAAGGAAAGATTCAAAACTTAGTTTAAAGATAAGAGTTTGAAAGTTTATTCAGCACTTTCAGCACTTTAATATTAATGTTTCTCCTAATACATCTTTTGGATTTATGAACTTCAAAACATTTTTTGACACTTGATGTTTGCATATAGAGACTTGTTTGTGAATTAACACAAAACATTTAAACACCTAACTTTGGTAACAAGAAAGAGGTTGTGGTACTATCCCATGGCCTCACTACTTTAATAACAATTACTAATTGCAGGTTAAGTATTGTTGTAAACTTGTATGAATATTTTGTTCTATTCACCTAAAAACTACATTAGAATTTACCATTTTTTTAGTCACATATTTTTGTTTTTCTTGAAGAAGTCTTCATTAACCCACTGAAATTTTTCCATTTGGAGAAAAATTACAATCCTTCCCAGGTCCAACTTGTCATTTAAGATTTTAAGTCCTCTCATTGTATGCTGTATGTTGTTTAACAAGGCTACAACATTTTTTCTTACCACTAATTGCTGATAAATTGACTTCTCAGGTGCATATGTAAAAACATCTGTTGATTTAAGAGGAAAAATCTGTTTCTTGATCATCTTAAACTCAACACAATTTCCATGAAAATCTGGTTGTAATGGCAACTTATCAATGATTTATATGGTATTTGTGAACTGTAGAAAATAAATACTTCTGTATGCATTGCAATTATGGTGTTCTATTTTTATCGTCATTTTAAAGGGCAGGAGTAAATTTAATTTAAAATAGAGAAAAGTATTAAGGGTGAAATATTGACACTGGAATTTGCAATATAATTTCGAGGAAAAAAATAAAGTCTTGATTTTGGTTAGGTAAAATATCTTATTTTCTGATGTAGTTCAAAGGACTTTCTTTCTTCTATGACTTTAGAATATTGAAAGCAGAGCTGATCATAGTTTGGAGCTCACATTCCAGCAAAGCAGTAATGTCAAAAACAGAGAACTGAACGTGTGAAGGTCACAAGGAGATCCAGAGTGGCTGAGGGTATCACACTGATTTTAGAGGAGTAGAAGATGAGGGGAGTGTGGGAAACCTGACAGAGTGCCTTACTATAGGAGGTGTGCTCCACAAATAGCAAGGATGGAAATAGGCCCGGATGCTTAGGGCTTCAGAGATGGATAGTTCAAGAACAGAAAGTTTTGGGAAGCGGTGGGTCAAGGGCCAAATAAACAATATATTGGGGGTGGGGTGGGTGGGCAGATAAAAATCACAGGGCAAAATTAAAGTGGTATTTCTTAAGTCCATGCAAACAGCAACTAGGAAGTTTCCATGAGAAAAAAGGCAAGACAAGGCCTATGTTAGATGACCAGGCCAAAGTTTGGAGGAAGCTCACTGAAATTGAGGGAAAAAAATACACCACTAGCCACAGGAAGTGTTACATTCGTTTTCTAGGGCTTCTATAACAAAGTATCACAGACTGAGTGGCTTATAAACAGAAATTTATTGTCTCATAGTTCTGAAATTTAGAAGTCTGAAATCGAGGTGTCAGAACCTTGAAATCAAGGTTCATGTCTTCTGAGGGCTGTGAGGGAAATATCTGTTTGAGGCCTTTCTCCTTGGTTTGCAGATGGCTGTCTTCTCTATGTACCTTCACATGGTCTTCCCTTTGTGGGAGTCTGTGTCCTAATCTCTTGTCATAAGGACACCAGTAAGATTGTATTAGGGCCCACACTAATGACCTCATTTTAACTTAATTGTCTCTGTAAAGATCCTGTCTCTAGATATGGTCACATTCTGAGATACTGGGGGTTAAAACTTCAATATATGAACTTTAGGTTGCGAAGGATGAGGGGAGGCACAATTCAGCTATAACAAGTACCTTGGTTTTAATATATATTCATCATCTGCACTAAGTAACGGCTTGACTCTGAACCAGTTAAAACAGATAAACAAGACATAGAACGTGCTCTTAGATTGTCAACTATCTATTGGAATAGGTATTTTGGTATTCAGTGTGCTTTGGCATCTGAGTAAACATTCACAGGACTTGGCCATTGGAATGAGACTACAACAATAAATCAGTCTTTTGATTTTACTTTTGTTATTTCAAAACATGAGACATTACCTCAATTACACCTTCTTGGGGACATGAAAAATAAATAAAATGACAGGATACTAGTGTTTATTTATCCATTTGATGTAAATTTAGTGATATTTAGAACTAAAGAATTTCCCAGAACTCAAAATAGAAATCCAATTTTGCTAAATTTTGCCTGCGAGGCAGAAATGAATAACCTCCATAGTGTTCCCCAAAACAAGGCCTGAGACAATATTTTGAGACTATCGACAGTTATTTCTTTATTGAGAAAAAAAATGTATTATGCTGGATATAGTAATTGCTCATTAAAATAGTTCATTGACTAATAAATTCTTGGATTTTATGGCCTTTAAAAGTAAAATTATGTATTACTGGTAGGTTTACAAATAAAGGCCAGTACTTTTAAAAGATCAATAGATTTAATCAAACACAGGCTATTTTCTAATATAAATTATATTTGCACATTTAACACATGCTCTCACTCTTTCATATGGCAATACAAAGGTGACTTATTACATAGACACACATAAAATCGACATTTCATATAAGGGCCACACATAAAATTGCTTTTAATGTTTTACCCCCATTAACATTATGACAAAATATTCAGCAAATACAACAGACACTAAAAAGTTCGCCTGTGCCTTGATGTTGCTGTCAGAACTCTCCAGTAATCATTCATGAACTAATCATGTTTGTACTTTGTGACTCGCTTCAATAAAGTCAGAGAGAGTCTCAAAGGAGAAGTAAATTCTTCAGAATTATACTGGATTTAGTTTGGGGTAGATTATTTTCATTGTAATTCGCCTGTGGCCTGTTCGTATTTTGAATCTACTAGACATCACTGCCATGCATTCTATGGCCTGACTTCTGAAATTCAAATTTACTTTAACATTGGCTTCAGGAAAACCCAGAGAAGTGGAACAACTGTGTCAATTTCATTGTTGGTTTTCATTATAAACGTTCTGTTCACTGAGATCCTGTTTAATAAAGAGTACCATGCACCCTCCAGTTCCTATAACTAAAGATGACTTCTCAAGAATGCAGTCTGTCTCTTTTATTATTAAATAAAAACCTATCTAACGGGTACAATGAACACGATCTGGGTGACGGGCACACTTATAACCATGACTGAAGCATATTAAAAGTGATCCATATAACCAATGGTATCTGTATCCCCATAATACTTTGAAATATAAAGAAAAAATGCAATCTGAGAAGAAGGGGCATACTATGAACAAACAAGTCATAAAGTAACATGAGAATACACAACGTTCACCATATAAGACTAGATGCATGCTATCTGTGGGATGGATACTCTTGTCGGGCAACGCGAAGGCAATTTATGTAACCAAAGCATTTTTACCTTGTAATACTCTCAAATAAAAAAAATAAAATTAAAAAATATACTTGGTCAGGAAACTGAAAAGAAGGAGGGATGGTTTTGTGGAATGAGGATCTCTGGGTTCAGTTGATTCCTATTTGCAGACTCCATCTTAGCTATCCTTGCTCAGATATTGTCATATATAACAACAAATCCATATATAGCATTATGTGCCATGTACTTTTACAAATATAAAATATATTATAACTTATTTATCATATATATTTATATATATTAACTAATTTGATCCCCACTATAGCTTCATGAAATAAATAATTTTATTCTCTATTTTACAGATTCAGAGAGCTTACATAACTTGCCTGAGGTTACACAATTAGTAAGTGTTGGATCTGGGATTTGAACCTAGGTAATGTGGCTCCAGTCCTCAGTATCTCCACATCAGGGTGCCTTTTGCTGTTGATTTCTGCTTTTATGTTGACCATTTCCATCCGTGGTGACCAGGATAATTCCTGCATCCTAAAAATATTTTTTCACTTAATCCTTGCATAACTCATATCACTCCATACACTTGCTTAGAAATACACACATAGAGCTGGAGCCCTCTGAATTCAAGCCCCATCCCTGACCTTTATGCCCAATTCCTGCAGCTAGATGGCTCTCTGGGCTCTTTGTTAGTGTGTGTACTTCAAGTAAATGTTCTTTTGTTTTCATTTTTTTTAAATTGTGCTTCACTTATCTTCCAGAGAATGCTTCTTACCTCTTCCCGGACTTTCTGTGGCCAAGCTCTGGTTGCCAATTCTCCTTCCTTATGTATGTTGTACTTTCACTGAGCGAATGAATGACTCCCTCTCCTCATCATTATCTTCTGGATAAAATTAGTGGTTCTTTTCCAGTTTACAAAAATCTAGCTACTTTCTCAACTCTCCCAGTTGGGCTCCTGTCAAAGCAGGTATATCTATTGTTCTTAGACATAAATGACATATCAATGGTACGTGGTGACGTGTTTTCTGCAAGGGACAATATGCAGGGTGGTGGGGAGGATTTAGAAGATAGCATTCACAAAGGCCAACCCAGGGAAAGGATAGATATCTTAAAATACCATGCTCGTGGATTGGCAGAATCAACATTGTTAAAATGGCTATACTACCCAAAGTGATCTACAGATTCAATGCAATCCCTATTAAAATACCAGCATCATTCTTCACAGATGTAGAAAAATTAATTTTACGTTTCGTA
>CAUYSK010075713.1:0-56417 GCA_963575035.1 Avahi laniger
GGGAAATGCAAATCAAAACCACAATAAAATTATCACTTAACTCCATTGAGAATGGCTTTTATCAAAAAATCCCAAAACAACAAATGTTGGCATAGACGAGGAGAGAAAGGAATACTTACATGGACCTGGTAGGACTGCAAACTAGTGCAACCTCTATGGAAAGTAGTATGGAGATATCTCAAAGGGCTACAAGTAGAACTACCGTTTGATCCAGCAATCCCATTACTGGGCATCTACCCAAAAGAACAAAAGATATTCTACAAAAAAGATATCTGCATTAGAATCTTTATAGCAGCACAATTCATAATTGCAAGGATGTGGAAACAACCTAAATGCCCGTCAATACATGAGTGGATTCATAAAATGTGATATATGTATGCCATGAAGTTCTACTCAGCCACAGAAAACAGTGGTGATCTAGCACCTCTTGTGTTATCCTAGATAGAGCTAGAGCCCATTCTACTAAGTGAAATATCACAAGAATGAAAAAACAAGCACCACATGTACTCACCATTAAATTGGTATTAACTGATCAACACAGATGTGCACAGATAGTAGTAATATTCATTGGGTTTCGGGCTGATGGGAGGGGGAAGGGAATGGGTATATACACACCTAATGGGTGCAGTGCGCACCATCTGGGAGATGGACACGCTTGAAGCTCTGACTCAGGTGGGGCAAAGGCAACACACGTAACCTAAACATTTGTACCCCTGTAATATGCTTAAATAAAAAATTTAAAAAAGAAAGAGAGAGAGAGAGAGAGAGAGAGAGAGAAGGAAAGAAGGAAAGAAAGGAAAGAAAGGAAAGAAAGGAAAGAAAGAAAGAAAGAAAGAAAGAAAGAAAGAAAGAAAGAAAGAAAGAAAGAAAGAAAGAAAGAAAAAGAGAAAGAGAAAGAAAAAGAAAGAAAGACAGAAAGCAAACACTGGACTTAAATGGACTCTAGAACAAATGAACCTAACAGACATTTTATGTTAGGAGAACATTAAACTCCAAAACTACTGTGTATACATTTTACTGAATACACATCAGCACACAGGACTTTTTACAAGATTGATCATATCATAGGCCACAAAACAAGTTTCAGCAAATACAAAAAAAATCAATATACCATGTATCTTCTCGGACCACAGTGGAATAAAACTAGAAATTAATTCCAAGAGAAACACTCAAATCTACACAAAGTCATGGAAAACAAACTACCTGATACTGAATTTTCCTTGGGTCATGATGAAATTAAGAGGGAAATCAAAAGATTCCTTGAACTGAGGGACAGAAGGGGCACACGCTTTCAAAATCTATTGGATCCAGAAAAAGCAGTCCTAAGGGAAAATTTCTTAGCCTTAAAAGCCTACATCAAAAAGAAAGAAAGATTACAAATTAGCAATCTAATATCACATCTCAAGGATCTAGAAAATGAAGAGAAAATCAAACCCAAAGCCAGCAGAAAAAAAGAAATAACAAAGCTCAGAGCAGAACTAAATGAAATGGAAACAAACAAAAAGTCAAAAGATCAATGAAACAAAAAGTTGATTCTTTGAAAAAAATAAAGAAAATTGACTGATCACTAGTCAAATTAACCAGAAATAGAAGAGAAAGGACTGAAATAGAAATGAAAAAGGAGACATTGCAACTGATACCACAGAAATACAAAATATCATCCACGAATACTCCAAAAACCTCTCTGCACACAAACTAGCAAATGTAGAGGAAATGGATAAATTCCTGGGAACAGCAACTTCCCAAGCCTGAATTAGGAAGAAATAGAAATATTGTATGGACCAGTAATTAGCAGTAAGATTGAAGCAATAATAAAAACTCTCCAAAAAAAAAAAAAAAAAGCCCCAGACCAGAGGGGTTCACATCCGAATTCTACCAGACCTGCAAAGAACTGGTACCTAACATGCAGAAATTCCTAGCATCGAGAAGGAGGGAATCCTCCCAAACTCATTCTATGAAGCCATTATCACCTTGATACCAAAGCCAGGAAAGGCATTTTAGAATATAATTATATTGGAGGAAAGTAATTGAAAAGAATAATAAAACATATAAGTGAATTTTAGTCAGGGTTGTCAGGGGAGGCCTGAGATGAAGGCAGGGCATCTGGTTGGACTTATCACCAGTGCTAAGTCCTAAAGCAGGAATGAGCTTGGCATATTTGTGAAACAGAAAGGAGGCCATTGAGGGTTGGTCCATGGTGAAAGTGGAGAATTGGTGACAATGTGATTACACAGACAGATAGATGAAAGTTATTGTTAGGATATTTGGAATTTGAGTGTAATGTGAAGTGACTTAGGAATTGTATCTTAGAGAATGATGAAGTTAAAGGGAATCTGGAGTCAATTTTTCCTTGGGATTCTGGTGTTGAGAGATTATTGAGTAGAGTTTCATAGTTAATGTGCAATTAAGATTTAGTAAAAATACTAATAATAATCTATTAAAGATTCATTTTAAGCAGTGTCGACTGTCCAAGCTCTCTGTATGTTAGGTTCTACCTACATAATAAGGTCAGCATCTGTGTCACCTCCTCCATTAGTAACCGAGCCAATGACTTGAGGAAGACTTAAAACGGGAATATTAACATGAGATATTAAAATGACTTTGGAGTGAGTTAAAAGGGCAAGGATGTGAACTCAAACTTGCCATGGAAAATATAGATTTTCTTTTCCTCTATTCACCATTAGACACTGTTACAATTCTTGAATATTCTGTACCTCTTTACTTGTAGATAGGATCATACTGATCATACTGATAAAATACAATCCTTTGAATCTTGAAACATTTAGCTAACATCATTGCTGGATTTATATAATTATGTTATTGGCTTTATCCACTGATGTAGGACATTGAGAAAGTTATGTATAGCATATATTTATTTATAATAACAATGAGAATAATAATAGTAGTAATAATAATTAGTAACCCTTAGAGTCTTCTAAGCTCCAGTGAATTTTGTCACAAGATGACAAATAGGCATAAGAGGAAAAATAATTAGGACAAGAACTCCAGAAGAAAAACAATCCAAATTATAGTAAAGATATCAATGGAAGTTTTCTTTACACATTATTAAGGTATCACTTGTTACCATGAGAGGTGTCTATATATGAGTGCGTGAGCATGGCAGTTATATTTTTAAAAAGAACATTCAATGTATTTAATTTCTAAACTAGGTAAGAAAAATTTTGTCTTATATAAAAATTTGTCAAAAGAGAAAAATTTAAAACTAGCTTTAATGCATAACTTCATTTTGCATCCATAATATTTAGGTCATTAAATATGAAATGTCTGATTTCATATCAAAAGTTTAGTTTATTATATTTCAGACAAGAAGGAGTGCTATTAATCACAGTATGCACCTAAACTATCAACACAGTTTTGACATCTTAACAGTAGCTTGCTTATGCCAGCATCAAAGTAAGCTGGAGAGTGAGTGTTGATGAAATCATGAAAGATTTCCACAGCTTGTTGAGAATAGAATATTTTTCCTTGCAAGAAGTAGTCCAAGGCCTGGAAGAAGTGGTAGTCAGTTGGTACAAGATCTGGTGCATATGGTTGATGACAGGAAGTTTCTAAGTCCAGCTTCTGTAGTTTGAGCAGCATTGTTTTGCTGTGACATGTGGTCTTGCAAGAGGATTGGCCTATCTCTATTGACCAATCTCAGTTGCTTAATCACAAGCATCGTCATTATTTCATCCAACTGGTTGCAGTAGACATCCGCTGTAATAGATTGACCAGGTTTCATGAAACTGTAGTGGATAATACCAGCGCTGGACCACCAAATAGGCACCATTAGCTATTTTTTTTTTTATTTCAGCATATTATGGGGCAACAAATGTTTAAGTTACATATATTGCCTTTGCCCCACCAGAGTCAGAGCTTCAGGTGTGTCCATCCACCTGATAGTGTGCATCACACCTATTAAGTGTGAATATACCCATCCCCTCCTCATTAGCTTTTTTTGATGAATATTCAGTTTTGGACTGTGTTTCAGCATTTTATCTTTATCCAACCATTGTGGTGAATGCTTGCGATTGTCAAAAGGAATTCATTTTTCATCACATGTACCAATACAGTGTGGAAATGGTTCACCTTTCTGTTGTGACATTAAAGAAAAGCAACTTTGAGATAATTTCTCTTCTGATGCTTATTTAATTCATGTGGAACCCATCTATCCAGCTTCTTTACCTTGCCCATTTGTTTCAAATGGTCCAATATTGTTTGAATAGTAACCTTGCTGCTAATTAGCACATAGGTTGAGATGGATTCACTTCCTCTACAGCTTTTTGTTCATCATTATCCACCTTGGTCTCAGGCCACCCACATGGCTCATTTTCAAGATTAAAATCACCAGAATGGAACCTCTCAAACCATCAATGTACTGTGAGTTCATTAGCCATATCCTTCCCAAACACTTTGTTGATACTTCAAGCTGTCTGCACTACGCTGGTTCCATGATGGAACTCATATTCAAAAATAACGTGAATTTTTGACTTATCCATGGTTTCACAAAAATTGCTCTAAAAATAATTTGAAAGATCATCACAAGCTAAAACGTGTGTTTGAAAGAATGAGGATGTACCTTCATAATTTAAAAAAAAAAAGAAGTGCCAAAGTGAAATGTCAGAGTTATCAACTGTTAAACTTAGTACTTAAGGAAATCAGACATTCCATACTTAACAACCTAATAATTCTGGAAGTTTTATATAAATACATATACAGATATAAATGATAGAGTGACATAAATATAGATATCTTCTTTGAGTCACACACATTTGATCATTTGCTGTGTTAATCCATGGTTTTAAGCAGTAGGTGGCTACTAAATGTGTACCATATGTTTATATGACACCAGGGAATCTATAGGATGATTGGAGGTGATTCAGTTCCATTTCAATAGAAGTAATATAATCAAATTATTAAAAGTCTATTATTAAATATAAGTATGAATATTAATATGTTCACTTCAATAACCAAGATGAAGCAATTTTCCAGGAAGAATTTTAAAACACTTACATTCATATTTGAGAATAAAAAAGAAAACAGTATAGAGGATTTTCTTTAAGCAGTTCCTTCAAGGGGATATTTAGACAGGGGTTCATAAAGTAATTCCCAACTGAGCTCTAAATGTTGAGGTAGTAATAAAATGATGTGAAGGTGGAAATATAACATCAGGAAGTTTCAATGATGGAGTCAAACATAAAACAATTTTTAAAAGGGAGAAAACCCTTAAATTTTGAGAAAATTCTGAGTTTGTAATAATTTATTTAATGATAATTTTCAAATGCTAAACAACTGAACTCAACAAAGGCATTTGGGAAATTTTTAAAATATAAATGAGTGAGGGAGAGAGACAGAAAGGGGAGGGGACAGAGAGAGAGAGAGTTTTACTAGGCACTCATGATTATGTTGCAGAGAACTATTTTTAAAAAGTTTCAATGTGATTCTGATAAGCAGCTGGATTTGAGAAACAATGCTCAATGTTATTGATCAACATGTTCAAACATTTATTCCAAGGAATTTTGGGCCTCAGAGATACTCTTTAATAAAATGATTTTCTGCACAAATATATTTTTAAAATGTTTCAATTTATATCCATAGTTCATAGATTCACAATGCTCAATAGCATGTTCTAAGAAATACTGTAATAGGCAGATCTATTCAATTTTACTGAACCCACATTTTTTCAAATGTTCTTGATCACAGAACTTGTTTTCACTCATGCTGATGTAGTCTAAATAAATTCAGAAATAATTGCAATTTTAAGAGACCAGATTCATATAAGCATAAAACTAAATGCTTGGAAAGTTTATGTACTTGTTTCCCTTGATGTATCAGTGAGAACTTTATTGGTCTAATTACTTCAAGTAGTTATAATGCTACCTGAAAAATTTAAACAATCACCTGTAAATTTTGTTCATATTAACCCATTATCTAAACAAGGTCATATAAGATGGACTGATCAAATTACTGGGGCCCAGTGTTCTTGGTGTGTTTGCAGGCATAGTCATAATCAAAGTGACATAGGGGGCTTATTACTTTTGTCAAAGAAAAATTATACCATTTGGAGTTCAACAGGACAGGAAGGCTTTATTCCAGGCTGTTACAAGAGAGGAGAGAACTGGAACTTGACTCCACTGAAACAAGACTGAAGTGTTTTTAAACACTGAGGTGAGCTAGTGGAAAAGTACTGAAGAATATTAGTGGGGAGCTTGGTCAATGTGATGAGGCTGTCTTTTTCTGCTACTGGCTCTTATTGAAGTTGGGTTCTTAACCTCTATCAGAGACTTGGAGTCAGGGACACTAACTTCTTGATGATTACGTTTCAGAGGACTGGTTCCTAGGTTCTAGAGAACATTTCTGAAGAGTAAAACTGGCAAGAGACTGGAAGAAAATTTACATCTCAAAGGAGCAGGGAAAGAATTTACTATTGCAAGTTTTCTAAAGTAAATGCTATAACACAAGAGAGTTCAGGAGTCTAAAGTCAGGAAGATCTTGTCTAAAGTTTAGTGAAGCCAAGGGGAATGTTAAGGCTGTCTTGGTCACTTTCTATTGCACAACCTGAAACTGGCCACACCTGAAGTCTGGGAGGGGTTGAGGCTTTCATTACAGTTATCTTGAATCCTCATTGCAGACTGCATGACACAGAGTGAAGAAGAGCACATTGCTTCCTGGACATTTTATTAAAACTATGTCTTCATTTCATGCTGTGTATACATGGAATATGAAAAGTCTTTGATCCATTTCCATACTAATATATATTGTTGTTGATTGATGAAAATAATTCTTTAAAAAATCCCAGATGTAAAAGCTTATCCCAGAATATACTAAATAATTTCCCCTTGTCTCACCCTCATGTGATTTCCATTGGAAATAAGAGTAAGAATTCATCACTAGGGACACTATCATCAAGATGGCTCTCTCAATCCTCAGAGTTATTTGGGAAAAGAAATAATGAGAGTGGTTTGAAAATCATTTGAAGAAACCTTAATGAAAGAAAAAATTTGATCGAACATGAGTTGAAATTTAATATGAAGATTACCTAAAGCAAGTTATTAATCCATAAAATAATTATTCTGCTTTGAATCTCCAATGCATATGAAAAGAAATTGCCTTAATTTTTCCCCTAGAATAATATGAATGACAAAATACCCATGGATTACACTTTTGAATTGGAATTAAAATGAATATCTTTAACATTTTCTTAAAAAATACTAAAATTTTAACTATAAAAATGACATGAGGAATCATTCAAGAGACAGGGGATAAAGTTTTATTAATAAATTCATTCTGTTTTGTATCCATTCATTGTAAGGAGATAAAGTTAGGCTGATATTGCTTTAAAAAATATTAACCTCATAAACAAAGTATAAAATTTTCTAATTTATTTTCCACAAGGACATTTCCAGGACTACAGATGCTGGCAAAATATGGTAGAACATTTCATTCACCAAAAGCCAATTGATATCCATGCAATGCTCCAGCCTGCTGGGGCTGTTTGGTATGTTCTTTAGCTGACTCGTTATGTTTTGGTCCTTTACATCCCTTGTCACAAGTCAGATTGAGCAGATGTGTGTAGGAGCTACAGTACTTGTGCTTATGAGGGTCATCCCAGGGCCTTGTGGGTGAGCCAGTGCAGTACTGCTTTCATGAGATCAAGTGAGGCGAGGCCTCCAGGATAATGCAGATGTGCTCACAGCAGATGTGGGGTGAGATATGGGTCTCACTATCCCCACCTGACTCTTGGACTTAAGATGCATATATGGGCTGGTATGTCAGTTTTCACCTATTTGTACTCTGACTATAATACTCTCTCTAGTTTATTGCACCTAAAGGTAGTGTGACTGATGGCAAGTATCCTTCAAGAATTCTTTTTATACCAAAAGGTCTTTGCAGATCTATGTGTTGTTTCACATCTGGCAAATGTGGTGAAGATATGCTCTTTTAGATCATGTTAAACTCTGACAGAAAAGGTAGAGATGGAATTTATATAAATGAGATTGCTTCTGTTGCATGGACTATGGGAACCTCTCCCAGGCTTTCTGTTGGTGGCTGTGTGTGGAAGGCAGCAATGTCATCAACATTAAAAGAGATCATGTTTTAAGAATGCAGTGATTATGATATAAAGAGTTCAAGAGGTGAGGTTGTTGGAGGATGCTTTGCTCTACATTTATATTATGAAGTTCCAAAGAGTAAATTCAATGTGACTAGAAAATGAATTGTCATTTCCAGTCTTCTTCACACTGTAGGTAAGACGTGTTTGTGTTCAGCATTAGAAAAGTACAGTAACAAGATTTAAGAATATTATGAGGAGTTTGTATTCATGGGTAAGTGATGTCATGTCATGAGTAATAAGAGCTTATGCCAGTAAGTTATTCAAATTGCACCTGGTCTGTAGCTAGACTCATCCAAGAGAGCTGCCAGTCTATGCCCCTGTAACCGCTTACTCCGCTCTCCCCAGTCTGCTGGTCTCTTCATCTGTCATTGATAATACTTGCCCACGTTCTTCACTGTAGCACTTCGTTGTTGCACTGAACATCCTTGTTTTCATGCCTGCCTCCACTTTTTCTACACAAATTTCTAAGTAATGGAATGCTTCAGGTACATCTTCATAGGTTAAGTACCTAATACGTCTTATTCATAGTGAATATTCAAATATATTTTCCTCTTTGTTTAATAAAAAATGATATTTCAACTTTTAGATTATGTTGCACATAATTATTCACCTGAGTTAACCACATAAACAAGCAGGATTCTTGAGTCAGATGTGATAAACAAGGATAACAATTATGGCAAATTTCAGGCTTCTATTAGTAACCAAGAGGCTATCACTGGACAAAAATTGGTTCAAAATATCCCAAGGGAGGAAGCCGTTCGCTTAAACACTGTGGAATATTGCTATAAACTTGAGTCGACCAGTATATAGTTTGTTTCCCAGAGTAGTAATTCTCCAGTGAGTCCACAGAATTTGATGTCTCCCAGGATGTTCAACCTACTACCAAAGAGTTGCTTTAACACTGAGAATATCTGGTTTATTAGAAACATTCAGATCATTTCTAACTTACTTCACTTTGTGATACTTAATTGATTCTGGAAAGTGAAACATATAGTAAGGATAATAACAAAAATAACAGCTAAAATGTTTAAGCCTGCTTATTAAATACCAGTCATTACTCTAAAATATTCACATGTATTATCTCACTTAATTTATATGACAACAGCTATAAAATGAATTGTGTCCCCCAAGAATCCATATGTTGAAGACCTGCTACCCAATATGATGATATTTGGAGATAGAGCTTTCGGGATGTAATTAGAGTTAGATTAGGACATGAGGGTGGGGCCCTCATATGGGATTAGCGGCTTTAGAAGAAGAAGAGAGAGTGATTGCTCTCTTCACTCTCTTCATCATGTGAGGACGCTGTGAAAAGGTGCCTTCTGAAGGTCAGGAAGTGGGTGCACACTAGGAATCAAATCATTCAGCACCTTGACCTTGGACTTCCTGACTTCAGTTGTGAGAGATAAATGTATGTTGTTTAAGCTACCCATTGAAGGGTATTCTGTTAGAGTGGCTTTAGCAAACTAGTACAACAAGCTTATGAAGTACGTACTTGTATAATTCCTATTTTATCAATGAGGAAACAGAGACACAGTGTTATTAATAGCCCAGCTGATTGATCATGGACCTGGTAACACAAACTCTACTGCTTTGTGCTCCAGACTTAAGATCTGAGGTTCTAGATTTTAGTCTCAGCAATTCTCTGACTCTTTTGGGGAGGTTTACCAAATTTTATAAACTTTCTAGACCTCATATTTATTATTAGTAAGATGAGAAATGTATTTTCTACTTCCCAACTCTTCTATGAGAACCAAATGAGATCTGACATAAACAACCCAAGTGCCCATTAATTAATACATGAGTCGATTAATAAATGTGGTATATGTATACTACGTAGTTCTACTCAGCCACAAAAAACAATGGTGATCTAGCACCTCTTGTATTATCCTGGATAGAGCTGGAAGCCCATTCTAAGTGAAGTATCCCAAGAATGGAAAACCACGCACCACATGTACTCACCATCAAATTGGTATTAACTTATCAACACTTAAGTGCACGTATAGTAATAACATTCATTGGGTGTCAGGCGGATGGGAGCAGGGAGGAGGGGATGGGTATATTCACAACTAATGAGTGCGATGCGCATCGTCTGGGGGATGGACACGCTTGGAGCTCTCACTCAGGTGGGACAAATGCAATATATAAAACCTAAACATTTGTACCCCTGTAATATGCTGAAATAAAAAAAATAGTTATGTAAACTTTAAAGCACTATACAGACTCATAGTGTAACCATTAATAGCACATTAAACTTTCTTGAACCACCCACAGATTTCTGGAGGAATTTGGGGCCCATTATATACATATTCTCTCAATCATTTTTGAAGGAAAAATTATAATAATTTTTATGTTGGAAATTTCTTTGCAAGCATTATCCAATATGTAATATTGCAGAATAAGTATAAAATCCCCTTTCTCTCTCTCTCTTTCTCGCTCTCTCTCTCTCTCTCTCTCTCTCTCTCTCTCTCACTCACACTGTGGCAATACCCTCCTTTTGACTAGATCAATCTGTCTTGCATAACAGAACTAGATCACATATAGTCCATTCAAAATATTGTAGAACCCACCATACCTAACAAAATTTTAAAAAAGTTGAGAGCAAGAAGATACTAGAAACCATTTAAATATTAACAAGAGATTTTTAGAAATAATGAAAAATTATAAATTTCCTCTAATTTTGCCAGTTTGAAAAATATTTTCTTAAGTTTTTATTTTTAACTGGTGCATATTAATAATAATTGTGTATACTTATATGATACAGTATGATGTTTTGATACATATATACAATGAGTAATAAATTAGGATAATAGCATATCCATCACTATAAACATCTGTCATTGTTTTGTGGTAAGAACATTCAAAATTCCCTCTTTTAGCTATTTTGAAATATTTAAGATATTATTTTTAATTATAATCACCTGACTGAAATGGAACTGGAAAAGTTTTAAAATCATCTTTGGAGGACAAGAAATAAATTGTTTACAATTGGAACCCATACTACTTTAGGATCTTGTTCTATGTAAATATTGTAAAAAGAATATTCTATATTTATCAACCAAAT
This sequence comes from Avahi laniger, assembly GCA_963575035.1. Lineage (NCBI taxonomy): Eukaryota > Metazoa > Chordata > Mammalia > Primates > Indriidae > Avahi > Avahi laniger. Next base: position 11,178 of record CAUYSK010075713.1, read on the forward strand.
AATAAATGTAATTTATAGAAAGTTTATATTGAATGCTGTGTAATGCATTTCAATTTTATTATTTCATTGAATTTTCAGAGTAACTCCTCAAAATGTGTGTTTATATTCCTATTATAGTGATTAAGGAACAGAGACATAGAGAAGTTATGCAACTTTGTAAACTTACACAACTATTAATTAGCCATTTGTTAGATCTAGGTTTTTACTCTAAAATTAATATTCACTCACATAAGCATCGTTTGATTGATTAATAAATCTTACTGAACACTAACAGTTTAATTTTTAATTCCTAGAGGTGGGAGGGGTTGGGGCCATAATTTGCTAGTCCATTAAACATTTTTGATATCCAAACACTCTTCTTTTCTATGCTTTTCCACAATAGAATGTGTAAGAGTCATATTCACTTTCTCAGTCTCTCCCTGCAGCTAAAATTTGGCAGGCGACATGGTTCTAGTCAATGAAATGAGGGCAAAGATTTGCTTGTGGCAATTTGGGAAAAATATCCCTTGTCTCCTGTAGGTACAGGTATAGGTGTCACCATTCCTTTGCTATGTCTTCTTACCATGAATGTTGATACAATGCTTGGGGCTGTGATAGCCATTCTACAGCCATAAGGTAAAGGCAAAGAAAATCATAAAGATGCTGTATCTGGCATTAATGAACTATTGAATAAAGCAGGTGAAAATCTCCACATTTTTTAATCAAGAAATTAAACTCTTGTTCATTAAGTCTACTGTTAATCAAATAATGTGTTAACTGAAGCTGAAAATGTTTCTGAGTAATATATGCAAGTCCTGAAAATTCTGTGCCTCTTTGTGGGAAAGTATTACAATGTTTGTTGCAAAAATGAATTGGGAATTTTACACTGGATAAATATTAACTGAATAAGTACCCTATACCTGACACTGTTTTAGGAACCATAGGATTTTCAAAATTAAATATGATGGAGTCCATGCTATCAAGTCGTTTATAACATTAAGAATTGATTAAGATAAAGGGGAGATGGTCTCTACTATGGCTATTTTTTCTTGCCTGAATCTATTTACTTTAATTTTAATGAGAATCTTGTGCTTTCCTCTAGGAACAACTCTTCCTGTGGGAAATTGAATTTCTGGCCTGATTTCTTCATCCTTCACCATAGTTATGACCTTGAAGGACTTCATACTACAGGTGGGGTGATATTCATGCTTCTTGATTCTGGCCTATACTATAACGATCTATGTCAGTGGATGTGATACAAACAAAAGCTTGAAATGGTCTTCAACAATAAAGCTGCTATCTTAAACCTTGGACATTAGCTGATTAGCCTGGTGCTCCCAAGAGGAGAATTACAAGTAACATAGAGAAGCAGGATCAGCCCTGTGAAGATAACCTGAATGCTGTATATGCTGAGGGATTAGTGTTTATGGTTACGCCATTAAATTACGGAGTTAGGCAGTAAGAGCTGACTTATATACTAATCTACTCTCTGTCTGCATGATTTGAGGAGAGCTGGCAATACTATAAGCTCCAGGATTGGTAGCTTGATCTGGATTTGTCCAAGAAATTATTTAATTCTCCTCACCTTAGGTCTCCTAGCTCTAAGAATTTCATAAACTTGTGCTTGCTAGGGATCACATCTGGCCAGTGCAGATGTGAGAATCAAGCTAACACTAAAAAAATACTCTAGAGATAGAAAGACAAAAAAAATCAAATCCTGGTTATCATGTTTCCTGGATCCAGTTTCCTTTGGACATTTTGTTACTGCAGGTTAATACATTTCCTTTCTTAAGTCATTTGGAGTTAGGCTTATGTTGTTTGCTATAATTGAAAGTGGTTCCCAGAACTTTCAAAGATAATTATAAATCAGGGCAAATGAATACCACTGGGCAACAAAGTAAGACCTGTCTCAAAAAAAATGATATCAATAAAGTATTCCTATGAGAGGGTGCATAGAGGTTGCTATTCAAAAATTTTAAATAGAAATGGGATTTTGACCAATGAAAAGTAGGAAAGAGTATATCCTGGTGAGCAAAAAAATATGGTTAAAAAGAAAAAAGGAGAGTATATCTAGGGACAGTGAGCAATTTAGGTCTGCCACCATCAGGTCTTTTTCGTTTCTTTATATGGACCATAATTTCTCGTTTCTTTGTATGCCTTGTGATTTTGTTGAAACTAGGACGTTTGAATTTAATAATCTTTCTAGCAAGTCTGAAAATCAGATTTTCTCTCTTGTCTAGGCTGTCAGTTTTTTGTTTTTTTTTTGATTGTTGCCTTTGTGCCAAGGATCAGTCTGAGGTGTCAACTGAAGCTCTTTTCAGATCTTGTCTGAGCCTGTGCTTGAGCATGCACAGTGACTTTCTGATTTATCCAATATGTGTGGTCACTTTGGGATATACTAGACTTCAGTGTCTTGCTCCAAAAGGGGAAAAAGAAAAATGAAGAGGGAAAAATACAGGTGCCAATCTTTTAAATCCCCTGGAAGTCACTTCAGCCAAGGGAGAGGGGTTTGCAGCAAGAGTAGGGGGAGGTGTAACAACGACAGTCCCTGCCTCTTTGTCTTCACCTCTAAAATCAGAAGCAGCAATCAGAGCACAGATCCTCAATATTTGAATGACCAGGTCCTTTTTACCCACCTTGGCTCTCTCGAGCTGTGCTCAAGTTGCTCCTGGAACACATGCCCAGCTGCCTGCCACAGGACTGAGGGCTGGAGCTGCTTTGTGGTTAAGACCTGAAATTAAGCACAGTTTACTATCCAGACTCTCCCCTGGAAGTTGCAAGCTTTCAGTAAATACCATAGTTCCAAAATAGTTCCATCAGATAGATTCTACCAGTTCAATTTTTGGCTAGGTGGAGAGATATGTTTCTGGTGGGGCTTTCCATTCTGCCATCTTCCTGGAATTCCCACCTTAACGTAATTTGGAGGTTGAAGTCCTTCTTAACTAAATCATCAATCTGGGGACTTAAATCAATTTGTCATCAAAAGTTCCTCTGCGTGACCTTTCCTAGCTGTCAATGGTTTCTCTCCATTTCGTATGTATGTACTCTTAAAATGAGAGATTTATTCTAATTTTATAATCTCCAAATCAATAAGAAGTTCTGTCTTAGTCACATATTACTCATGTATGTTATATCTATAGGTAATAAAATAACCTATCAGTTATACTCCGTGACAAACTAATTCTTTCTATCCAAGTACTAGAGCTAAATGAACCACTCAGTTGCCTACTCAAGCCAGTCCATTGTTCTTAATAAACAATTTAAATTCATTTGAGTACAATAGGTCAGTCTAATATAAAACACATTCTTTTATCAGAGGTTTAACTCCTCTGGGACATAAAATAATAAATTACTTCTGAAATCATCTATCCTCACACCTAAATTTTTTGGAGGTCTATAGTTCTTTTCCTGAGAGTGTTATTAAGTAACCTATTTTGAAAAAGAAGTCTTAACAAGGTTTACGAGCAGATATTTTGAAAGATTGTATTACAGTGTTATACAAATCAACTTTTGATGCAGTAATTTTTGAGCATTTTGGAAACATTTTGTCTCTGAAAGTCTTCTATATATAAAATTATTTTATTGAGTTTAAGCTGTGTTATATACCTAAAATGCTTTTTCTCAAGTGTTTTACTCATTAAATGCAATAGTTATATGTCTGTATTTTACCACAGTGTACATTTTCATATCTCAGAATTCCAATTAGAAGTCTTTTTCTTGAAAGAAAAAACCATCATATTGAATAGCTTAGAAACTAATTGGTTTGTAAGTGAATGATCAAGTTAAAGTACCCCTTTATGTAAAATACAGAGATAAGCAAAAATTTAATTAACATTAGAGCAATTTAATTATAAATTTTTAAATATATGAATGTATCCATACACATACATATATATTTGAGTATATGTGTGTGTGTGTGTGTGTGTGTGTGTGTGTGTGTGTGTGTGTGTGTCTCTAGGTACATTTTGTGCTGCTTTTACAGAATACCTGAGACTAGGTAATTTATAAAGAATTGAAATGTTTTCCCTTACAATTCTGGAGACTGGGAAATCGATGATTAAGCCTCCAGAATCTGATAAGGGTTTTCTTGCTGTGTCATAACATGGCAGAAGGTACCACATGGTAGAAACAAAAAGAGAGGGAGAGAGAGAGAGACAAAGGGAGCTAAACTCATCCTTCTTTAAAGAACCCACTCCCACAATAATGGCATTAATCCATTCATGGGCACGGAGCCCTCAAGGCTTAATCAGCTGTCATTAGTCCCCACCTCCCAACACTGTTTCATTCGCAACACTAACACATACTTTTTGGAGAACACATTCAAACCATAGCAATATGCATATGCATGCGTGTGTGTGTACACATATGCACATGCCCCAACATATGTCTACTGGCACATTCATAAATTATTACTATATCAATATAGTAATATTATACTATATTTTATACATAAAGTAATAGCATATATAGTAATGTTTTATATATGTGTATATAACTATGTTATAATTATTTCTATATGGCATATTGTTCCTGAATCCAGAAAACCATCTTGGAGTTTTCTCTCTGGCTTATGTATAATGAGAACTATTAGGGTGATTCAGATCTGTAGACCTTACTAGATTCTCTGTGTTAGAAAGAATAACCATTGTTTCTCAGGGTAAGCTTTTTTCTGAATTAGGCTTTCTGGGCCTAGGAACCCCAGAAATCGACATTGTTTATAGTCCAGATGGTTCTGCTGTCTCAATAATTTGGATATTTAAAAGTTAACAGTTACTTTGTAAAATTTTCTGAGATATTTATTTTAAGGAACAAGAAACTATGATAGAATCATTTTACCCCAATACACTAAATATTGCATTAAGATTGTGATAAGATTAATACTCATATTTCTTTCTGTATCAAATTGAGTGACAGAAAATAAAAAAAAAATCTGAAAATAAAGAGAAACATGTCAACATTTATAATCCTCCTCCACAGAGCTGGCTCAGAATAGAAATAGGTATCTCCTGGGAATAGTTTCAGATGAGAAACTTGGGAAATGTTGAAATAAACTATTTTCCACATTTATCTTGGTCTCTGTCTAGTGTATTCTAAATTTCTTACAGACAGATCGCCTTCTACTAAATCCCCAAATGAACAAACAAAGGAAGAGAGAAATATTATTTGTTTAGGTTTAAAATAAGGGGTTATTTTACATCTACCCCAAGCCATTTTATTTACTACTCTGAAATTAATTTTGTCTTCACATATCCCTAACCAGAAAAGAATTGTTAAAGTCAGAAAAAGAAAAAGTAGTAGGTTTTTAGATAGAAGTAAAAGTGAAATGAAAAGCACATATATAGCTTGTCAACTAAAATGTCCAAAGGTGTAGTTTCAGAATGCATTCACAGAGATACAAAAATTTTTGAAAAATGCTGACTACTGACTTAATGCAGATGTGTGGCAGATGATAATTGGTTTAGGGAATAAAAACAACAAAAACAATTTCTATGGCTAAACTAACATAGAAAAAAAAAGAAAGAAGATTGGCAACAAAACTGAAAACTCCACTGGTAAACAGCTGTTTGAAGAGCAAATGACTTTTATCATCTGAATTGGTCTTTGAAAGGTATTTGTTTTAACCAAGAATAATATCATGAAATGGAAATTCTATGAGTCCTTGAATAGAGAGATCATACCTTTACTCATTTATTTGTTCCATTATTTACTCGGTAAACCTTTATTGGGTACCAAAATATGCCAGTCACTGTGTTAAGTGTACCAGACACAAAGTTGTGTAGAAACCATTCTTTATTCACAAGGAGCACCTAGGCACATGAACAGAAAATTATGATGTGTGGTTTACACCCAGGGATGAAAAATATGCAGACAATTAAGGAAGTAGTGAATGTAGAGGTGAGTGTATACGTGTTCAGAATTTAAAAAAAAATCCTGGACACAGTGAAGACAATTTCTCTAAGCTAAGGGAGAAGAAAAGGACATTTCATTAAAAGTGAGCAGTGATAGCACACACATAAGAGTAGCAACATAGATTGTAAAAAGCTTCAAAAAGTTTGTAGTTGTTGGAACATAAAGAATGAAATGAAGAGGTAATCTAAGAGAAACTAATCCATAGGTGACATCATGTGACATATTAAGAGAAGTAGAATTTGTCCCTCATGTGAGATCTTTATAAGAATTTAAATGGGCCAACATTCATTTTAATTTAGAATCGTGTATGAAAGTATTTGAAGAGGACAAGACCGGAGGCAGGAGACTTGTCAGAAAGCTTTTTGAATCCAAGAAACACATAACAAACCCTGTACAAGGACATCAGAAACAGTAGTAGTACTAGTAGTAGTAGTGGTGGTAGTAGTGGTAGGTATTGAAGGAAATCTGATTAGTAAATATTTAGGAGATAAAAACATGTATAATAAATTCAGTGTAATCCAAGTCAAAATTTCAGCAAGCTATTTTATAGACATTGACAAACCAATTATAAAGTTTATATGAAAAGGCAGAAGACCCAGAATAACCAACACACTTAAAAAGAATAAAGTTAGGGGACTGACACGATTCAACTCCAAGACTAACTACAAAGCTACAGCTATCACAACAGGATGGTAGTGGTGAAAGAATATCCACATAGATCAATGGAATAGAACAGAGAGCCCAGAAATAAATTCACACAAATATAGTCAACTGATCTTTCACAAAAGAAGAAAGAAAATTCAATGGAGAATGTACAGTGTCTTCAACAAATGATACTTCAACAATTGGATATCTATATGCAAAAAAAATAAAAATAAAATGAATGTAGACACAGACTTTATACTTGTCACAAAAATACCTCACAATGTCTTATAGAGCTAAATATAAAACTATTAGAATATCAAACATCAAAAATCTGACAATTCCTTATGCTGGTGAAGATACAGTGTAGCAGGAACTATCATTCATTGCTTGTGGGAATGCAAAATGATATAGTCACTTTGGAAATCAATTTGACAGTTTCTTACAAAGCTAAGCATAGTCTTACCATAAAATCCAGCAACCACCCTCCTAGGTATTTATCCTATTTAGTTGAAAACAAATGTTCACACAAAAATATGCACATTAATGTTTATATCACTTTTATTCATGATTTCCAAAAACTGGAAACAACCAGGATATCCTTTATAGGTGAATGGATAAACAGTGTGTGATAGTTAATTTTATGTGTCAACTTGGCTAGGCCTCAGTACCCAGAGATTTGGTCAAATATTATTCTAGATGTGCCCAAAGGTTTTTTAAAGACACTATTCACATTTAAATGATTAGATTTTTGAGTATAGAAATTAGCCTCAATAACATAGATGGGCCTTGTATAATTATTGGAAGGCCTCAATAGAAAAAGATTCACCTCCCTGGAGGAAGGGGAAGTCTGCTAGCAGAAGTCCTTTGACTTCAAACGGCTATTTTCTCTAGGATCTCCATCCTGCCAATCCACTTGCAAAGTTTGGACTTGTCAGTCTACACAATTGCATGAGCCAATTTCTTAAAAACCTCTCTCACTCTCTCTCTTTCTCTCTCTTTGTGTTCTACAGTTCCAAAGCTGTTCTACAAAAATCTGTTAATTGAAAAAGATATCTATATGAGGAATTTGTTATGGAAGGTGAAAATAGAAGGAAAAACTTATAAATTTCTAGATGCCATCTACTGAGATGGAGAATATAGGAATATAGAAAGAAGTATTATCATATTAGGAGAAAGGATTAATGAGTTGATTTTGAAAATGTTAAACTTGATTATTGGAGATAATTTTAGAGAATCCAATAAATTATAAGATATAATCATGGTACTTACAAATTCAAAGTATGGTATAGAAAAAAGATTTAGACTTGAGAATTGGGAATATGTGAATGGAATTTGAAACCACATCCTCTTAACTAGTCATCTTGTTTGCACTGTTCTCTTGCCACAATCACTACCTACATTGCAAATAGCTGATTCCTGGTTTCCACACAGAAACAATAGACCTGTGAGTTCCATGTAAATGTAAATCATTCTTCAACTCAAAATGTTCCTAGATTTTTTTCATCATGCCCAGAGAAAAATTCAAAGTTATTTTTGCCATTGTAGTAAAGATTACTATTTCTCCCCAGTGTTAACCCTCTAATTCATCTGTATTGACAAGAGCTTTTAGCTGATGACATTGAAATGCAGTTAACAGCTACATTTCTCACCTCTCTTAGGTGTAATTTTGGTTATGTGATTGGATTCTGGCAACACTAATAAAGGGATGTGTTTAACCTTTTGGTCATGCTTTCCAAGTAAAAGATATTTGCTTTCACTTTCTTCTTTCTATCTTATCGCTAGTTGCAGTACAGATGTGTTCTAGGATAATAAAATAGCCACCTTGGATGCAATTTGGGAAGCACTGAGTTTGAGAACACAAAAGAAAAAGATCAAATGGTCTAGTTTCCTGCATCATGGAACTAACACATCATTTCTGGATGACTTAAACTTTCGAAGGAGAAACAGACTAATTCTATTTTGTTCCAGCTACTGTTAAAATTTGTTCCTGTAACAGCTGGAACTTCCATCCAAACTTATGCAGCCTGCAAAGCTTCCATGATCTTCACGTCGCCACCTCTCTGTGTTCAGCTCATGCTATTCCCCTTTTTGCTCCCTTCACCTCAGCCACACTTGTCTCCTTGCTATCTCTAGAATAATGCTAAACAAACTTCAAAGTCAGGGATTTCAAAATCATTATTCTATTTATCTAAAATGTTCTTCCCTCAGAACATGTCTGGTTATCTTCTTCATTTCACTCAGGTCATTGTTAAGTGTACCTTATTAGATGGTACCCTCCATCACTCCTGGTCCCCCTGCCCTGTTTTGCTCATCTATATATATAGATTATTACCATCTGACAAAGTATATGTAACTATTTATTTGTATGTTGTCTATATATAGTGACTAAAGTCTTAGTACCATGTAGCAGAGATTTTGTTTAATTCTCCATTCTATAACCTGTGTCTGAAATATTGTCAGGTACATAGAGAAAATCCATAGAGATTTGTTGGATGACTAAATAAATAAATAAGTAAATAAAATGTAGTGTCACCAAGGGAGGTTGTGTAGAGTGAGAAGAGTTGAGAGCTGAGCTTAGTATCTATACATCTAAGGAAACTAAAGAGTAAGAGACCTTAGAAGGGGACATGATGGGGCAGTCCCGGACAAACAAGGGGTAATCAAGAGAGGGTGGCATGTGTAGAATCAAGGAGAAGTCAGAGCTCCTTGGAAAAAGATATTGGTTCCAAAGTGTTCAATTGGTTGTAGAAACCGGAGGCCATTACTGAGCTTGAGGACAATGGTTATGGCGCAGTAGTAAAAGCAGAAGGCATTTTGCAATGGTTCGAGATTTGGATGTAGTTGAAAATTTTAAGACTAATATAAGCTACCCTTTTGAGAAGTCAAAAAAAAAAAAAAAAAGAGGGAAAAAAAAGACTGATTAAGCAATGACCTATAAGAAGGACAGAGGATGGTGTCAAAGTCACATTGCCAGTCCCATGTTGTATGGAAGAGTAACAGCTCATCTGCTGAGACTGACAGAAAATAAACAGAGAGAGGAGTATAGCATGAATATATTATGGCAAGATGGGAATTCAAGAGTGAAGTCAAGACTAATAAAAGAATAACTAGGAAATGTATTGCAGGAAAAAGTTAAGAAAATAAATAAAATTGGCAAGAGTTGATGAGGTGAATTTGTAGAGTATTTGACCAAGAATAAATAAAGGTTCACAGTCAGCTCTAGAAACTTCCATGAAATTAAAACCGCTACTTTCAGTTGTTCTCCAAAAGGAAAATTCTGGTGCCTCCAGATTAGGATCAGGTACACTGAAATACCAATTTCTTGCATGTAATAAGTTAATTACCTTAACCAGTGCTTTACTCATAGACCATCACAAAAAATGAAGACAGCTTGACACGGCGGTGGAATGTACAGTATTTAGTTTAAAGTTTGTAGTTTAAATGTAAGTTTTCACACTTTTTAGCTCTATTAACCCAGACAAGTTGTTTAAGCTCTCTTTAAACAGAACTTCCCTCATTTCCACATTAATAGTACTACCTAATTTGGTTGTTGTAAGAATGTAATAAGTAATGCATATGAAGCATTTAGCTCAGTATTTGACACATAGAAGATGCTTACTAAATGTTGTCTAATTATTACCATAATAATTATTATAAATATTAATGAAGGCAGTAAAGATAATCTTTCTTTTTCACACAAGCAAAGCCCAAAGTTATATTATTGTAATAATATAATGTAGGATTGCTTGCATAAACTTAAAATCTAGGTCCTTCATCCCCACCCCATAAAATTTTGTAATGACAATTCCCTCCAGCCTAGAATCCCTAATTCTGAGTAATCAGCATTTATGGATCATTTTCTATGAGCTAGACCTTTCCCATTATACCTTATCGGGAGTGGATAGAGGGGAGAAAAACATGGAGTGTTCCTTTTGAAGCTCTCAAGCACTAAAGATATGATTTAACAGGAAGAAGCTGTATCTATGCTCCAATTCATTTCATCCACATTATTTCCTCTTGTGTTAACTTTACCGCACTATTATCACCCTGGGTATACTGTCCACTCATCTAATAAAAAGAATTAAGAAGCTAATTAGGTGACCATCTCACTGATGTCCAAGACCAGCTTCATTATCTCAATTAGGGTTTGAATTATCAATTAGCTGCACAACTTATAGTTTCAGAAGCATTGTGCACTGTAACATGTCAAAATTTAATTACAGCACAGGCTATTAAAAGTGCTGAGAAAATGCTCTGTGCTTAAATAATAATAAAATATTTTTAAATGTAACTCTTATAAAGCCCTTAGAATTAATGTTTAACAGTGCCAACACAGCAGAATTGCTGAGATTTGGGTAGGGTGGTCCATATGTTGCAAAATAGTCCCACAAATATTTTGTCATAATTTCTTTCTTCAAATTCCTTTGGCATTGTTGGATTGATTCTGACGATAAAGTAATGATAAGAAAGTATAGAATGAAGTCACATGCTTCACGCATAGTTCTGAGTTATAATTACACCTCAAATACTTGAAAAAACTGTTCTGTGTAAACCTTAATTTATCTTTGAAAAAATCCTCTGAAAATAAAAAGAAAATCTGCATTGCAGAAAAACAGATGTTCTATGTCTTCTTCTGTAAACGATGATAGGAACATCAAATAGGAACAACAAGTAGGAACATACTTGCTGTTTATAGTGGGATGATGTAAATGCTTAGTTTTGCTTAAACCTGGAAGTAGTAAAGTTACTTGGTCATTATACCACCAATGATTTGTCACTCTCAGACACAGATACAGAAAAAAATACAGAAATGGATACAGGTAACTGTGGGGAAGATCTCTGAATGCTGTATAGACAACCTACAGAATGGGAGAAAATATTTGCAAGCTATGTATCTGATTCAGCGCTACAAATAAAAATCTACAAAGAACTCAAGCAAATCAGCAAAAAAAAAAAAAAAAAATCAAACCCCCATCAAAAAGTGGGCAAAAAACATGACAGAAATTTTTCAAAAGATGATAGACAAATGGCCAATAAACATATGAAAAAATGCTCAGCATCACTAATCATCATGGAAATGCAAATTAAAACCACAATGAGATACCGCTTTACCCTTGTTAGAATGGCTTGTATAAAAAAGTCCAAATATAATAGATGCTGGTATGGATGAGAAAAGAATGCTTCTACACTGTTGTTGGGACTGCAAATTAGTACAACTTCTAAACAAAACAGTATGGATACCTCAAAGAACTAAAAGTAGACCTACCATTTAATCCGGCAATCCCACTATTGGGTATTTATCCAAAGCAAAATAAGTCATTTTATCAAAAAGACACCTGCACATGAGTGTTTATTGCAACACAATTCACAATTGCAAAGATGTGGAATCAACCAGGTGCCCATCAATTCATGAGTGGATTAACAAAATGTGAGGTGTGTATATATTATACACACACACACACACACACACATACACACATCATGGAATACTACTCAGCCATGAAGAAGGATGACTTAAGACCTTTTGCAACAATTTGGATGGAACTGGAGACCATTATCCTAAGAGACGTATCTACAGAATGGGAAAACAAACATCACATTTACTCACTATTAAATTGAAACTAACTGATGAGCACACATGTGTACAGAGGGAAATATAACTCAGCGGAAATCAAGCAGGAGGCAGAGGGGAAGAAGAGATATGAGAAAACCTACCTACCAGGTACAGTAAACATTGTCTGGGTGACGGGCATACTTATAACCATGACTCAAACATAAAAATGGTTCATCTAACCAAAAATATCTGTATGCTGTAATCCTTTGAAACAAAAATTAAAATAAATAAAAATATCAAAACCATGAAAAAAAAAGAGAAAACTGATGTCCACACATAAACCTACACATAAATGTTTATAAAAGCTTTATTCATAATTGCCAAAACTTGAAGGCAACCAAGATGTCTTTCAATAGGTGAACAGCTAAACAAACTGTGGGACAGACAACAGAATGTAATTCAGCAATATAAAGGAATGAGTTGTCAAGCCACAAAAAGGCATGGAGGAAGCTTAGTGCATATTGCTAAGTCAAAGAAGACAATCTGAAAAGGCTACATGCTGTATGATTCCTACATGCTGTATGACGCTATGGAAAAGGCGAAACTATGGAGACAGTAAAAATATCAGTAAAAGAGTTGAGGTGGGGGGGGGACAGGAGGAATGAACAGTGGAGCACAGAGGATTTTTAGGGCAGCGAAACTATCCCGTATAAAAGTCATTATACCTTGGTCAAAACTGATAGAATCTACATGGAAATAGTGAACTCTAAGGCAAACTATGGACTTTAGTTAATAGCAATGTATCCATATTGGCTCATCAATTGTAACAAATGTACTATATTAAGGCATGATGTTAATACTAGGGGAAACTGTGCTGGTGGGGGATTTTGGAACTCTCTGTACTGCCCACTTATTTCTGTTAACCAAAAATATCCATTAATTTTTAAAAAAGAAAAAAGCAAGACTGAGATACAAACAAAAAGACTGGTTTGAAAAAACAACAGTATTTCATTAGACTTCCCTTGTACTAAAGCTAGTACATAGCCACTTTCTGCTAAAAAGATACAAACTGAACATGAAGATTTTCCTTAAATATTTTCTTAAATATTTCAAATTGGTTGTATTCAATGGCACAGACCTTGCCAGCCGGTTTCTGCAGACATTGAGCTCCAACTGCATGGAGGTGTCATAAATAAATCACTTTCCTGGCAATCTTTGAGGAAGTCTGAGACACTCAGGAGTTTGTGATTAGCTGAAATTATTATTTTAAGTAATTTTCTTATTATACCTTTAAAACTGTAGCTTCGGGTCATGAAAAATGTCTTGTTACATTGGTCATGGAAAGGGGCTAAATATCTGGTGTTTGTTCATTGGATACAGGCAAAGTACTATTTGTGAATGTTCTACAGTCATCTTTAACTTTTTAAATTTCTTATTCCCCATAATTAATTAGTAATTAATTAATTATCAAGTCCTGTTAATTCTATTCCTGAAATGTGGCTTTGTATCAGTTTCACCCCTTCATTCTCACATATACTTCCCTAAATTAGATATCATCATTTGCTTGTAATATTGTCTGTCTCCTCACCCATTTATTATTCACATCAATTCAGGATATCTTATGAAACTCTGAGCTTGTCACTTCCTTGTTTAGAGCTTCAGTAAGTTCTCATTTTAATATAGAATTGAGAACAAACATTTTAACATGCTGAAAGGCCTTGTAAACCTAACATGGTTATCCAGCTAGATTATATGTTTTGAACTCCAGACCAATAGGAAAATACATTACATACAAAGACAATCTGTTTTGAAGGTGGCCGTGGTGCATTTCTAGAAAGTAAGTACTTCTGTTTTTCCTAATCCTTCCCTCGGTGTAGTGTTCCCCTTGTAACTTCCCCACATGCCAGCAGATGCAGGATCATGGTAAGCAATGACTCTTGTATGGAAGATTGATTGATTTTAGAAACATTTATGAAGTGTCCACTTACTTTGTAAACCATTGTTCTAGAACAATATGTCAGCTAAAACTAATGAAGTTGGAATGGCACCAAAACAGGGGAAAGATACTTTATATTTAAGCTGAAGTTTTATCACCAACTAGATAATAATAGACAAGTTAGTCAACTTCTCCATGTACCTGAATTTACTTATCTTTGGGTTAAACATAGCATCATGCCTTGTTAACAAAGTTTTGTGGTAATAAAAATGACTGTGGTGCAGTTTTTAAAAATTAAATGTTATGTAACTGTAGAAGATGAAAGTTATTACCATCCATTATTACAAAAGGTAAACGAAATATAGACTCTGCCTTCAGAAACTTATACCAAATAATAGGATGGTTGGGAAACGTTCATGGCAACTTACTTAGAAGAAAACCTTAGTAAAAGAGTAAAAGAGAATCATTGAAATATTAATATATCTACCCAATTTTCAAGTTCTCCCTTAGGTTTCAAATTCACTATGTCATCTTCCCTGATATCCTGCCACACACAGATTTCTAGTCTTCCTTGAACTCTCACAGTTACACCAATGTTATATCACTGTGTACATGGCATTTATAAATATTTTATAATTTATCTTATGAATTAGTATACATGTGATTTGACTTCCCATATCCAGAGTTTTGAAGGAAGAAAGTCTATAAAATAACTTTTTTTTCAGAATATTATGGAGGTACAAATGTTTAGGTTACATATATTGCCTTTGTCCTCCCCAAGTCAGAGCTACAAGTGTGTCCATCCCTTGACAGTGCACACCACACCCATTAGGTGTGAATGTACCTATGCCCTCCCCCCACCCGCCCGACACCCGATGAATGTTACTGCTACATGTGTACATAAGTTTTGATCAATGAATAACAATTTGATGGGGAGTACACGTGGTGCTTGTTTTTCCATTCTTGCAATACTTCGCTTAGTATAATGGGCTCCAGCTCCATCCAGGATAATATAAGAGGTGCTGTTACGGCTAAGTTAATTGTAGCAGCATAAATAAGAAGTGGACAGTTTATAGAGGTGGGAGAAGAAAGTGTCCTATGTGGAGAAAATAGAATTTGTAAAAATCCTGACTGAATAGAAAAACAGATTATTTTTTATTGAACTTCAAAATCAATTTGGTTGAAGCTTATATCTAGAGCTGAAAGTATAACAATGTGAGGCTCAGAAATAGAGCAGACTCTTACAATTTCTATAATTGTTTATGTAATTTCTAATGCCTATTAATGCTACTAACCTGTAAGGTCTCTGGGGAAGACTCAACATTTGTTATGCACTTAGCATTTTCTATATGGCGTAACAGTCCAACATAGTTCTTGAATGAATACATGACTGAATGGTTAATAAGTATTTTGATGCCGAAGGATAATATTAAAAATCAAATGCAAGCATGATTATTACAGTCAAAGCCAGAACAATGAATCCAAAACTGCTTATCACTGGAGATAGTGAAATTCACTGTTAAGCAAACTGTGCTGCATATTAGAAATACCTGGAAATATGTGGGCTTATAAAATGCTTAATGACCAGACTCACCCTTTTGCAATTAAATCAGAAGTCTGGAGGTGTGACTCAGGCATTGGTATTTCAACGTGCATGAAAGATTGAGAGCCAGTCAGATAAACAACAAAGAATCAGGGAACACAGCCAAATAAAGATGTCTTAAGAACCAAGGAAGCAGAAAGTGAAGGACAATTGGATTAGGCACATGGGAGAGGTCTGAATTAATTTACCTGCCTTTAATTTGGGTCTTGCAGAAGAGACTGGCTGAACTAACCACTTTTTTGTCTCCTTGCTCAACCACTAAGGCAAGTGGCATTATGTCTCACTTAGATATTTATATATTGTATATTAGAGAAAGGTATATTTTGATGTGAGAATAAACTCTAAACATTCAGTACTCTGAAAAAGCAGAGTGAGTCCAATATGTATTCTTATAGCCAACAAAAGTTCAATTTTATAATATTCTTCCAAAAATAGTTTTTATTGCAGTAGGAAAAAAATGAATCCTATTCATCCCAGTAATTAATAGGGATGAACGGCTTGGAACAGAGCTGACAGGGGAAACATACCAAAAAAAAAAAAAAAAAAGTTCTTAGAAATTCATGCTACTATGGCTGAAATTATTTGTTTTCTCCTAAAGTAGAAAAATAATATTATAAGCGGTTTGGGATGAAAGCTTAATTGAAGCAAAAAAAAAAAAATGCTGAGACCTCTACTTGCTGCACGAAGCCATTAATGAGAATAGTTTAGACTCTTTGATATAATATTTGTTCTATGAGTTTGAAGAAGGTTGACCCGAATATATAAATCCACCTTCTTCTTACCTTCATGTGAGACCTCCAATGGAACTCAGTGAAAAGAGTTATTTTCCTAGATATTTAATTCATGTTTAATTGCTGAGCCTGGTTGATCTATTGTCTTCTTTAACAAAGCTTAAATAAATCAGAAGTTCATAATTTGAAAATGTACATTTACCCCAAAATGAAGTCAAAGCATTCTTTTAAACATCGTTTTTTAGTTTTCTCCAGGTGCTATTTGGACTGTCAGTTTCAAACGACCCATCTAAAACAATCATACATGCAATTACTATCAGGCATTAAATACGTTGTGCTACCTGCTCTGAACCTTTTACAGAGAGATTGTTGTTACGATTGGTCTTAGTAACAAACTGGTAGTTTGTCCAAATGGGTGGCTTATTACAGTAGAACTTTATTTCTCTCAGTTCTAGAGAGGCTGAGAAATCCAAGATCAAGGTGCTGGGGGATTCAGTGTCTGGTAACGGCCCAATTCCTAGTTTATAAATGGCCTTCTTTTTGCTGTGCCTTCACCTGACAGAAGATGCTAACAAGCTCTCTGGAGTCTCTCTCTTTTTTTTTTTTTTTTTTTTGAGACAAAAGTCTCACTCTCTTGCCTGGGCTAGAGTGCCCTGGCTTCAGCCTAGCTCACAGCAACCTCAAACTCCTGGGCTCAAGCGATCCTCTTGCCTCAGCCTCCCGGGTAGCTGGGACTACAGGCATGTACCACCATGCCCGGCTAATTTTTTCTATATATTTTTAGTTGTCCGATTAATTTCTTTCTATTTTTGGTAGAGACGGGGTCTCACTCTTGCTCAGGCTGGTTTCGAACTCCTGAGCTCAAACAATCCACCCGCCTCGGCCTCCCGGAGAGCTAGGGTTACAGGCGTGAGCCATCACGCCCGGCCTGGAGTCTCTTTTTAAATAAAGGCACTAATCCCAGATATGAGGGCTCTGTTCTCATGACTTAAGTACCTTCCACAGGCCCCACTCCAAATACCCAATCCACATTGAGGATTAGGTTTTAATATATGCATTTTTGGGAAAACAAACATTCATTCTATAGCTCAGTACCTTTCATAGGGATACTGGGTCATGGGACCGGGCTTCTCTGGATTCTACCGTATTTCTGTTGTGCTCTGGAATTCAAAAATAGTTTTAACATTGGGCTGGGGCAGCCACTTTTGGACCATATGTCAACCATTCTATAAAGAAATAGAAGAATAAAGCACATGGTGAGAATGCCTGCGTCTCAGAGAGGGAATGAAACACATGCCTCAGAGATACATACACTTCTTACCCTTAGTTCTACGAAATACTCTTGGATTTTTCCAATACATTTTATTTTTGATCAAAGTCACTTAAGTTAGTTGAAAGTGTCAGAAGTCAAACTTTGGGTTTCATTTATGTGTCTTTACCTTGAAGATTTTAATTATTGTACTTGAACAGAACTAAATAATCTGATTCATATTTAGTTACTTGTCTTCAACAACTCTTTTAAAAGTAAGCTTTGTCCTTTCCTTAGGCAAATAAAGACATATTTAAATACTGATAAAAGCCCTGTAACAGGTTACTGATTAATTCAGCCATTGGATTGAATGTCATGCAGCATTAGAAGATATGACTGGGAGAGCTATAACATTAAAAACGCGTGATAGGCCGGGCGCGGTGGTTCACGCCTGTAATCTTAGCTCTCTGCGAGGCCGAGGCGGGTGGATCGCTCAAGGTCAGGAGTTCGAAACCAGCCTGAGCAAGAGCGAGACCCCATCTCTACTAAAAATAGAAAGAAATTAATCGGACAACTAAAAATATATAGAAAAAATTAGCCGGGCATGGTGGCGCATGCCTGTAGTCCCAGCTACTCGGGAGACTGAGGCAGGAGGATTGCTTGAGCCCAGGAGTTTGAGGTTGCTGTGAGCTAAGATGACGCCACGGCACTCTAGCCCAGGCAACACAGTGAGACTCTGTTTCAAAAAAAACAACAAAAAAAAAAAAAACAAAAAAAAAACCATCTGTTTCTGCTCTTACCTCAGTTTCTTCTCCAGTTGAGCCATCTATTCTGTGTTTGACTGGGGTGCTCCCTTGCAAGCTAATTTAGGCTCTTTAAATTACCTGTAATATTTTTTTTGCCAACTTGTTAGTTGATGAGGGTTTCCACAGCATCCATTTTGATTAGGCTGGTGGATCTTCTCAGAGGTGATAGATTGGGTAGTGGTAAGGTTTATAGGTGTTTTTTTTACCATACTCCTGCAATCAGATGGCTTCTAGAGCAGTACTTATGGGTGGGCAAGTGCAGTCTTCTCATCCTGCACAAGTGATCAACTCAAGTTGGCTGTCAGATCTACCTTCAAACAGCCCTAGGATTGTCATTCTTTATCATGGGTTTGGCCAGAAAGGCAGGCCTGATCCTATGTCCCTATTTTATATTATTGATTCTCCCAGTCTTATTAACAGTGGCATTCATTTGTGAGTGGAATCACTTTTGTGGTCCAGTTATTCTTTACTAATCTTTGCAACTCTACCTGTCCTGCTCCCCCCAGTAGAAAAAGAAAAGAAATAAAAATAAAATATACATCACAGCTGCTGGTTTGTCTTCCTGTTGAATTCTCCCTAGAGCAAGAGAAAATGAGTTTGAAATGTGTGCCTAGGCTGTCATTTTCCTAGCTTGATTGATTTTTATAAAAGGCCCATCTGATTAAATAGACCTTGCTTAGAGATTTTTAATGGCTTCACGTAGTTTATAAGTTCAAATTTAAATTATTTAGCATTATAAAGTTTTTCTTATTACTGCATTGCCCCTGGAGCCAAACTTCATGTCCCATCTTCCATCTTTTCTTCACATCTTCACATTTGAACTTTACTCCAGTCATAGCAAACTATTTGTGGTTCCCTACATCGATACGGTTTTTTATAGCTTCTTCCCTTTGAACATAGTGTTCCTTTGAACACTTTAGTTCAGACTCCCATATGCTTTTTTTCCATTAGACTTATCCCTGTTTGAATGTCAAGAGTCAGATCAGGTATCACTTTAAGAATATTTCTCTGATTACTACCTCTTTCCACCTGATTGTCCAAATCTGAATTTGGTGGACCTCCTGTGTCCCTGATCAACACCTGTGTGTACCTGGACAGAATTTATCCCATCACATTTTTTTTTTGCTAATGTAGTTATGTACTCAATTTTGGAATGAAATAATTTTTTAATAAGAAATTAGGACAGTTTATACTGATTCTAATCTTGGTTTGGAAACTTTGGAGACTGAGGCAATTAGAAGGCTAATTTTGAGACTGGCATATATTTTAAAGAATACTGGGGGAAAAATTTGAATTGCACCTAGAGTTTCCATGGAGTCATGTGGTCCTTCCGGACTTGCTTTAATATGCTGTTAGTGCTGGCCAGTACTAGTGAGCTTTTTGGAACTGAAAATGGGGCCAGTGTTGGTTTAGTTTACTAATTTTCCTTCTAAGCTGATAACATCACATGAAACAAACAAACAAATAAAAGCCATCTATTTGCTTCATTCCCCCAGCATGTATTTTAAAGTACTCGTTATGTGTAAGGTTTCATTTAGTGTTTTTGTTTGGAGACAGAGAACACAATCCCTGCCCTATAGATATCTTTTAGTCTATTCTAATAATACCACAGCAGAGCAGGCATGATTTGGTAACTTCCAGGTGAACATACCATGTCTTCACATATTTATCACTTTGTACATGAGGTTAAAAGAGTGCTCTTAGCAGTTTGCAGGTTAAACCCACATTTCAAAAAATTCTGTTAAAACATGAAACATTCTAACTAAAACTGTTGAGGTAAATCAATGGATATTTTGTGATATTGTATCAGTGAACTGAAGAAATGTTTGGGGATGTGGGAGCTTGTGATCGGTTTTCCCTTTATACTCATAGGTATAAGCCAAAATCTGAACGCTTTATATTTAGAATTAATTGACAGCTAACAGAGAGCCAAAAACAGAATAGTAGTGGTGCTGAGAATGTGGGTAGGAAGCAAAACTTGAGTTTGTTGTAGAATTTTGCCTAGAGCTGGTGCTAGTCAAAATATCTGGTGTGCCCTTTTTTTAAAAAATAAATGTCATAGATGGACAAGTCGTCTTTATCTTTAAGACATTTAACTTTGTTTTCTGCTTTTGTCCACTCCAGGTTTTCTGCTAAACCATTGTTAAATGAAAGTTGTTAAATTTTATATCAGTTATTGGACTTGATTTGCAGAAAAAGAAACCAGTTCTAGCTACCTTAAGCAAAGAAGGGAAGTCATTAGGCAATTGACAGAATGATTTGGAAGCCCGAAAACCAGACTTCAGCAGGCAACCCTAGGTGGCTAGGCAGCAGGAATTGCTCATCATTCTGATTGTAGTATCTCCACTGGCTTAAAAAAAAAGACACTCCCATCTCACACTGATAACACTCTCTTGTGATCCAAAGTTCTGGGGAATAAAGTTGATTAGTTTAGTATTGGGTTTAGGCTTTCCCTTTGATTTCTTGACTCTAAGTATGGATGAAGAGTATATGGGGGAGAAGGATCCTCCTTAGGATTTCTGTAGTAGGTGGGCAGGTTGATTTATAGTCCCATCAAAAATATTAGGACAGGGTGATTTGCCAGAAAGAAACTATGGTGCTGTTGTGAATGGAATGGATGTTGAGTACTTAAAATGGGAAACGTTTACTGTGTTTTGTATCATAAGACTTGAATTTCAAACCCCAAATTTAAGACAATGCTTTTTAGGGAAACAAGGAATCGTTTATATTAGATTATATCTGGCTAGGTGAGGGTATCTGTTGGTGAAATATAGGTAACATTGCACTCTTAACTCATTTATCTCCTCTCAAACATGCCCCCTCCCAGCCCCTGATTTTTGTATGATCTATAGCAGAGGTTGGCAAAGATTTTGTGTAAAGTGTCAGGTAGTTAATATCTTTAAGTCTTATGGTCTTGATTGCAACTGCTCAACTCAACTCTGCCATTGTAGCACTAAAGCAGCCGTAGATCATATTTAATGAAATGAGTATGGCTGTGTTCCAATAAAACTTTATTTATAAAACCAGGCAGAGAGCCATAGTTTGCCTACCCCTGGTCTATAGCAACTCTTTCCAATAGAACTTTCTGGGACGATGGCCATGTTTTATATCTGCATGGGCCAGTATGTGGCTGTTAGCCACATGTGGCTACTAAGTACTTAAAATGTGGGTAGTGAAACTAAGGAAATTAATTTTTAACTTAATTTTAATAGTTTCTTAGTAAAAAACCATTATATGTGCTAGTTCAGATGTTCTTCTTTTTACCGAACTCTTGACAAGATTACCAATGAAAGCCTTATGAAGTAAAGTTACAGTTGACTTAGGAAAAATATTTTTTGTTGATAGAGAATTAACTCCAATACAAGAAGCCAAGGTTAAAAATAAATGAATGCTTATTTATGGAGAAATATTGCCAGTTTTAGTCTCCGAAGAATCAACACTGAGACTATCAAACTTTTTAAATACATGCTTTTTAAAAAGAAATACCCAGGGAAGTCTCAAGGTTTTGATGACTTTCCACTACAATGACAATGAAAAATCATTAAAATAAATAGCAGAGCTTGAAAGTAGTCCTCCTCAGTACATATAAAATAATGCACATATTGTAAGTATATTACTTAATGAATTTTCACAGACCGAACACAGTCATGTAATCAGCACCAGTATCAAGAAATAAAGATTATTCCCGTTACATGATTGTGATATAGAAAAAAAATCACAAAGAACCTACAAATAATTAAAACCAGTAAGTAAATTAATCAAGATCATTGAATATAAATCATGTGGTAAAATCAGTTATATTTCTACTTACCTACAAGTGGAAAATGAAGTTTTAGGAAGATACCATGTACAACAGTACTAAAAAAATACTCAGAAATAAATCTGACAAAAGATGCTCAAGACATCTTCACTGAAAACTGTTCAACAGAGAAATTGATGCAGGTGTAAATAAATGAGAGATGCAATATTCATAAATTGGAAGAATAAATAAATTTATTTCTCGGCAAAAATGTGCTGATTGTAATGGTTCCTATTTTGATTATTAAAGGTGTTTTTAAGCCTAGTTATTAATTAATATAATGATTTAAAATTCCCGATCCAAAACCACAATTACTTCTGCACCAGCCTAATAGATTATAACTTCCTCTAAGTACTACTTGAATCTTGATCAGTTCTAGTGCTATTCTGTGTTGAAAACAGCCTTTACAGTGTCCAGCATACTGCTGGATGTGTATGCAGTGACTTAGAGTTGTCAGTTTAGAAATTTGGCTAAGCATAATTATAGGCCAACTTACAACCTGTTAATAGTAGGATTAGCAGCTACCCTGAACAATGGAAAGGAAACACAAGGATATCAACTTGCATGCCTGTATGTGAAGTTAATTCATGCATCATCTTGTGCTGTGTATGCTATACCCTGTCAGTTTCTGGTCTGAGCATTCCTGGAAGACATTGATCTAAGGTACTAATGGTACAAAAAAGTACACAAAAGAATAAGTATTGTAGAATCATATTGAGAACAAAGCAGATGTCATCCTACAGAATGATAGCTCATTTCCCTTTGTCACAGTTCAAAAATATTGTCAAGGAAATGGAGAAACTTTGAGCAAAGCAATTAAAATGGTTAAGGCGGTAAAATATTTTCTTAAAAGATTAAGTCAAAACAAACAAGTACTCAATTTGTTAATATGTAGAAAGGCCAAGGGGTGTGTATGAGATATGATGGAGTTTGATAACTGTGAAGGGAACTGAAGAACACAAATAATATTTTTGGTTAGAGGAAGCACTAGTTTGTGTACATTGGATAATAATTTTAGAGATCTTGTTTTCCTAACAGTGGCCCAATTCTGTTGTTTTTGAACTGATGTTCTAAAAAATCAGCTAATACAAGTCAGTTCCTAAAACATAGCAAACTTTACTGACTTGATAAAACTTTCCAAGATGTTTATAGTGTTAAGAACTTGACGTTTATTATTTTTCCTTCATTTCTCTTCCTTGTTTAAAGCAGTTGTACTTAATTTTTATTATGAGAGCAGATTATGTACTTGTAATATATTTATTTAAAATTACTCCTAATTTTTACCTTTATAACAATTTTTAACAGGCCTCAACAAATAATGAAAGCTCTAATCACAGCTTTGGAAGCTTGGGATCTTTAAGTGACAAAGAATCAGAGGTAAGTAATTTCATTTTAATTGTGCTGTTACTAAAGTAAAAACTGGAATCACCTTTTTAACTAAACAGGTTTTTTTTTCAGTCCTTTTGCTAAAGGTTAATGCTTTTAAAGTTTCTCGTAGGAGTATTTTGTTCTGTCTTATTGAAGAACAACATTCAGATTGAAGACCTTATTTGGCATTAGAAAGAAAATACAGTTTCTTTGGTTATGTAGTTGAACTTGTAAATTAATGAGGTATAGGTGTTATTAATGGAAAACAGTTATTAATCATTCATAATTCTGTGAGATGAAGGTAGTTTTTGAAATCTGTTGAGTATCACAGTTTTCTATTTTTTCTAATTATTCTTCCCTCTTAGTTTGATCCTGAGTAAGGGTTTGTGTACTTTCTGAGATACAGATATACGTTTTTTTCTCTTTTTAGAATTTATTATGGAATCATGCAGCTGGTTTTCCCTTTTCATATCTTAAAAAATCTGAAGATTCTTTCACCCACTTACTGTCCCCACCAAGAAAATACACGGGATTTTATAAGTAGGCATTTGGATCCATGGTATAATTCACTCTGCACATGATATACTTGATGGCATCTTTTAAAAATGGGTAGACAGGAAGTTCTTTGGGTTTTAACATTCATTCGTTGATACTACAACCTCACTTGTTGTGGATATAGTCTTTTCTCTCTACAGATTATACAGTTCTGTCCCTTTTTAATGTTGGTGTGTGTGCGTGTATGTGTTTTCCTTATCAATCCTAACTTACTTCTACTTGATGCATTTTAGTCTTTTTTCTACTTGGGTTAGTGTAGATATATCACCTTTGTAATACCAGTAAGTTGTTAGCACTCAGTAACTCTTAGGCATTTTGTTTCGTTCAGAGGAAAAGGAACTTCAAAGGTGGCATCTTTTTTAGCCCTCTGTTACTGAAAGCAGCTAGGAATCTCTAGCTAGACAGTTTTGTGCAGTTCTGTGCAGGCACCCTGATATTCCAAAGGAGTGTGGCATAGGGCTCTCACTCATCAGGCTTTCCCTTCCACAGAGACAACTGGCAGGCAGCTGAAAGGACTGTGCAAGTGACGGACTTTATCTGCAGTAGGTTCCCTTGAGGTAAGCGTTAGTAGCCCTATAGCACCAGATTATTATAGTTTAGTTTTTCCAAATTAACATGCTTACACTAAGTCCTTAAAAATCGTAGGTTTAGTTGTAGTCAAAGTGAAGTTTTTCAAAAACTATCAAGGATGTTTTAATTTTATATTTCCTGGACTTTGGAACATTTCTTGATATTTTCCCATAATTGAGAATATTTAGTAATTTCACATGCTTCCTCTTTCATAGACATTTTTGTTATAAAGGGCAATAAAATAATTTTAGATATTTTCATTTTCTGTTCATCAAATATGGTGTTTTGGCAGTTTTTTTAAAATAGCAAAACAGTAAAAGTTAGATCACTTACGACAGTTATATCTTTCTATGTTTTTTGTAGGTACCCATAGTCCCAATATAAGTTATAGATTTAGTATTGGGATTTTTTAGAGGAATAAATGTATAAGAAAATTCCACTTTCCTTTAAAGAATTATAAGGCTCACTTTTGGCTATATTTTTAGTTGAAATGTTTGTATTTTGTTTTTTTTTAAAAGACCCCAGTGGCTTTTACAATGAAACACAATTTGGTTAGCCATTGGGTGTACTTATCTGTGTATGTATAGAAGTTTTGACATTTGGAGCAACAGTAGAAAATTTTGAAATTTTGTCTTTTGCAGTTCTATGTTGTATATCTGCAATTTTTGCAAATTAATCTTTAAATCTGGTAGCGCAGCATTCTGGAAATGACTATAGATTATACATTGTCTTTAAGATTCGAAGAAGCAACTTTTATTGGTATTATTATTGTTGTTTTTCCATTTAAGAAGTTGCTTATCTGGAAAATGAGTCTTAGTTTTATCTCTATGGTAGGTACCTTAATTATCAGTTTCCTTGGCATGAAATTTTATACACATCAAAATACAAATATTCATAGATCATTAAAGTTGCTGGGTACAAATAGTTGTGAGATAGAAGTACTTTTGTTTTTTCCAGTGCTCCTAGTCGTTAAGTTTATGTAGTAGTCCATTGTCTTCTGATGTCATTTATTCTTTTGGTAATCCATCCCCTTATTTGTTACATTTGTTACATTTTTTTAAATAATAGTACTGGAAGGTTGTTTTTTTTTGTTTTTTTTTTTAAATAGCCATCCACTACCACTCACCCTACTCCACCTTCAATTCTTTTGGCTTTTCTTCTTGGCATTTATTTCCATATTTTAATATAATTAATATGTATATCTTATTTTAGTGTATCAATTGGACATTATCTTTTGACTCCTCCTTAGGATTTATAATGATTTTAGCTAATATCCCTTTCCCCTACTTTGTATCCTTCTACCCAGTACTCTTTTCAGACATCCAGAACCCTTCTGTTTTCTTCTATCCTTGCTATTAAAACTGAGAAGTTGCTGATAGTCATTGCTAGGTTGATTTAATCTACTTCAACTGAAATTTTTATTTTGGCTTGTATATCAATTCACATATGATTTTGACTTGTACTTCTAAATGTAGAATTGTGGAATGAAAACATTTTTCCTCATGTTAATGAAATAACTGGTAGGTAGAAAGGTATAGGTTTGGTTTGGTTTTATTTTACATTGCTATAGGCCTATTCAACAGGCTCCCAAAATTCAGTGCATTTTCAGTAAGCATTTATTGCCTATTATTTTCTAGTCTCCATGCCCAGGAAATGATATAATCCCTGCCTTCAAATGAGTAGGACTGACAAACATTTAGACAGTCTGCTTCATGAAATGTGGGCTATGCTATAACACAGTGGTCCCCAACCTTTTTGGCACCAGGGACTGGTTTCCATGGAAGACAATTTTTCCACGGACTGAGGGTGGGAGGGTGGATTGCTGTGGGTAGGGGGGAGGTGGTGTGGAGTTCAGGAGGTGATAAGCAGCCTATTTCCTAACAGGCCATGGACTGGGACTGGGCTGTGGCCGGGGTTTTGGGGACCACAGCCAGATGTAAACACAAGGTATTATGAGAGCAAAAGGCAAGAAACCAATCACATCTCCCTGCAAAGGAAGAAAAGCAAAGAGGTCTTCCTTCAAATAAGAAATGTAATTGAATTATTAAGAAACACTGTGAATTCATCCCAGAGGACAAGGACAAAGTATGAAAAGAAGGCAGGCAGAAGGACAAGGTCATGGTTTTGCTTTTGTATGGAAGCATGACAGGTAGTTTGGTTCAAGACATAGGGCAGTTATTCTCAGCCCCCATTGCACTTTAGATCACCGGAGAAGCTTTAAAAAAAAATACCAAGCCGTCTTGGTGATTCCACTGGTTTGCTAACTTCTGGTAGAGGGAGTGTATACAAGCATGGTGAAAGATAGACAGGGGTCAGGTTTTGAAGACCCTTGTATATGCTGGTAAGGAATTTGGACTTTGGGTGATGGAGTGCTGTTGGAGCAGGGAAAACCAAAGACAAAATTGTAAAAGGCTCCCACGGGGCAGTGTAGAAGATAGGATCTGAGGGAGGTGAAACCTGAAAGGAAGATCACTTAGTTAAGGAATACTGCCTTCTTTATAAAACTCCAGACCTTCAAAGTTTAATATTAGGAGGAAAAGCTCAAGGTGAGAGGCGTTTTAATTATAGTTTTTTCAAGTTTGCCTTTTGTTCTCTGTTTTCTCCTTTGGATTCTCTAACTTTGGTTACTGGGACTATCTCCACCTAGGGCAGTGCTTCTTAAACTTTAATGTGTAAATGAGTCACTTATGTTCTTATGACAGTCCTGGGGTCAAAGCTTGCCTTTCTAACAAGCTTCCAGATATAAAAGTAGATATAAAAGTAGAATCAGTGGGGTTTGATGACTTTAAATTAGCATAAAGAAGGAAAAGGAGGAACCTAAGATTTTTTTAAAGGTATCTAGCTTTAGTGCCTTTGACTGTGATAGGCAACACAGAAGGAAAATGAATGGAGTTGGTATAGAAGATAATGAGTTGAATTCTGGGGAATTCTGAATTTGAATACCTGTGAAACAAATGCAGTTGGTACTGTAGATGCTATCTGGAGCTCAGGAAAAAGGTCAGGCTAGATATGAAGACTTGGGAGTCTTTGGCAGCAGGTAGGTGTTATTTAAAGGCTTGAGTGTAGGTAAGTGGATCTCAAAGTGTGGTCTGAGAATTTATAGGGGTCCCTGAAATTCTTTTAAGGTCAAAATGGTTTTTATAACAGCGCTAAGACAGTATTTGGCTTTTTTACTTTCATTGTCTCACAAGTTTACAGTGAAAATTTTTGGAGACTGCATGATGTGATGATATCATCACTCTGATGATTATGGATTGTGTACGTATATGTGTATCTTCTAATGTTTGTAAACAAACAAAAAAATTTTTGTTTTAAATCCTAAAATAATAAACACTGGTAGTCGTAACAGATAAATAAAAGCTCTTTGGGATCCTCAATAATTTTTAAGAATTGTAAAGAGGTCTTGAGACCCAGAAGTTTGAAAACTGCTTTTAGAGATGAATTTACCTTAATAGCGTATGTAGTGCTAGGAAATGTTAGCAGGTGAAATGGGTGCTCTAGAGAAAGAGTAGTAGCATGTTAAGGAGGTAGGTAGCTAGTGGGAAGAAAAGCAAAAGAAAGTGAAAGGGGAATAGTGAGTAGAATTAAATGTTACAGAAGTCAGTTAAGATGACGATTGTAAAAAGTGACTAAGAATTTGTCACTTAGGTTTAATTTTAGTAGATTAATGGAAGCAAGATGCGAGATTGTAATTGATTAAGGAGAGATTGGAAAGTAAGGAAATAGTGACAGCAAATATTGACTGCTTTTGGCAGACTCTTGACTGTGAGGGAAAGGAGACAGTATCAGAATGAAATAGGCTTGACATATCGTGTGTTAAGGAAAGGGTCATAGTAGAGCTGTGATGGAGATAAGGAAAGTGCTGAAGAGAGAGAAAAAGATAGAGACAAAACCAAACACCTTTTCCTGGAGGAGATATGAATGGGTGAAATACAGACCCTGGGCAGACAGGGTTAGTCATAGGACTAGGAACATCTTTTCCTCTGAATTGGGGGTAGGTAGATGCACAGCTTGCATATCTGATAACCTTTCTCTTGTTTCACAGTGAAAATAGGTTATCAGCTAACAGGAAAGAACTGTGAATGTGTTGTGGATTTGAGGAGTGATGAAAATTTTATGAGACAGACAGGGAAGAAAGTTTACCAGGGCCACTCATCTCTTATTTAAATGTTTTAGAGTACCTGAAGGTGTTAGAAATATGGTCATGTGCCTTATCTACTGGCTAAAAGCCCACATTATTTTATGAGGAGTAGAGAAGGAGCCTCTATTTCTTGACTACTAGTGTTTTCTGAATTTTAGAACCTGCCTTAGTCCACCTATTTTCAGTTCTCCTTGCAGAGCCTTTCCTGCCTAAACTCAGATACCTTCTGGCTTAGTCTATTTGATACCATCTTATTCTGTTGCTACTGCTATAATAGAGTATCACAGAATGTGTAGTTTATAAAGAACAGAAGTTTATTTGGCTTACAGTTCTGGAGACTGGGAAGTCCATGAGCATGCCACTGGCATCTGGTGAGGGTCATCCCATGGTAGAAGATGAAAGGTAGAAGTGAGTGCATGAAACAGGGAGAAAGAATTGGGGTACTTCATCCTTTTTATCAGGAACCCACTCCCTTAATAACTAACCCACCAGTATGATAATGACATTAATTCATTTATAAAGGTGGAGCTCTCATGACCCAACCACCTTTTAAAGGCCCCACCTATTAATACTGTTACAATGGGGGGAATAAGTTTCCAATATGTAAACTTTGGGGGACACGTTCAACCTATAGCACCTTCTTTTTCTACTTTTTCTAAATTCTGTACAGTTGCTGTCTCTACTTTTCCCTTAACCCAATATGCTAAGATAAACTATGCATCTTCTAGCTCTGTGATCTACAACCCTTTGCTTTGGGCCTGGGCATTGGGCCTGTACCGGTTCGTGGCCTGTTAGGAACCGGGCTGCACAGCAAGAGGTGAGCGGCAGGTGAGCGAGCAAAGCTTCATCTGTATTTACAGCTGCTCGCCACTGCTTGCATCACTGCCTGGGCTCCACCTCCTGTCAGATCAGCAGCAACATTAAATTCTGCATTATGGTGAATTGTGTAATTATTTCATTATATATTACAATGTAATAATAATAGAAATAAAGTGCACAATAAACGTAATGTGCTTGAATCATCCCAAAACCTCCCTCCTACTCGTGTCCATGGAAAAATTGTCTTCCGTGAAACTAGTCCCTGGTGCCAAAAAGGTTGGGGACTACTGTGCTCATTTGGAATTTGTAGTGACTGTTAAAACCGTAAGCATTTCTCCTCCCTGCCTCTCCTTTTAGACACACTAGAATATGTTTCTCTGCTTTCCTTATTTCTTCCTGAGGTTGGGATATTTGTGACTGAATATAAATATCATTGAATTACATCATCTTTCATAATTAATGTTAGAGAAGCACAGTTATATCTATTTATACATGTGTGCTTACATACAATATACTTTATAATATTTATGTTTATAAAGCAGACATATGAGTCAAATTATTCTATTTTTGCCTCATTTTAATTTTAGTATTCACCTTTTGTAATGCTTCTATAAACCTGAATCAGTGTTGAGCAATTTGAAATATATTTCTAAAATCAAAGTTGTTTTTCTCCCCCGTTTTTCCTGAGTAATCATCAAATCTTAAGCCTTTATCTACTGGTCTCGAATTACTGTTTATTTTCAGTCAAAGTATATTTTGGGATTTTGAGTTATTTAATATTAAGGATTTTAAATTATGGATATATGGGAGCTAGGAGACTTGTTGCATCTACAGCATGTTCTGTTTTTACCTTGTTTTACATATGTATCTGTCTCTACTTTTTGATTCTTTTTGCCCCCTTAATAGTGTTTACCTTGAATGTTTCCTCAGTGAACACTTAGGTAGCCTAGGTTGATTGAAAGTTATGATTTTATTTGAGAATAGAGATAATACTAGACTTAAGTTTTAGGCTTTAGATTTTTAGGTTTTAGATTGATTGTTTTTTAAAAAAAACTTCATTACATTTTAATTTGTCTTTTTTATTTGCTGTAACCTGGACAGATCTTTTCTTTAATGTCTTAATTGAGCACCTAGCAAGAAAGAGAACTTAAAAAATGAATTTAGTGATGCATAGGTTAAGTATCACTGAAAATTACATTTTTATGTGTCTTCACCCTAAATAAATTACCTTGTTCTGACTTTATTCTGTTAAAATCTATCCAATTTCTTAACATATTAGACACTTAGCTTATCCCCTCGTCAATTTTAAGAAATACTCTTTATACCCTGCTGCCTAAATTATTTTCTAAAATGTTTTAGTCTGAGCAATGATGTTTGTAGTGTTCTATTTGATGGGCTCTTCTCTTTTATTTATCCTCCTCCCATTTTCTCACTTTGCTTCTTTTCCAAAAATCTTACTTAGTGTTTTTATGTCAATTGTTTTACTATGACATAGTATGCAACAATGTTGCTATATACAGTGTAGGATATATGCAATAACTTTGTTGTCTTGAAGGCAGGTACTCTTTGTATACATGGGAAATATGGTGTATTTTGTAGTAAATATATAATTTTCTCAGTAGGGGAATGTTAGTTTTCCTCTCTTATTAAGATTAATAATAAGACATGAATTATTGAACTTAAAAGTTCCTGTGAAATACCTGAATTACTTTGTAACTTTTCCTTTTATTTAAAAAGAGAAAACTGTATTTAATTCACCACTATCTGTTAAAAGACATACTTTTAGAGGCTATATTCAGATAGAGATTAAAGTATGTGACACAGATATGTTATATTAACAGAGTTCACAGCAAAGGAAGTAGGTCTTTCCTGCTTGAATATATACATACTTAGTCTCTTGGAAGGAAAAGGGAACTGGAAACGAAATGGAGGTCTAATACTGGCTCTGTGCATCTGTTTCCATAAAGACAGAAGAATATCCACATCAGAATCATCTAGGAAGTATTTTCAAAGTATAAGTACCCAGACTCACTGTTCGGAAATTCCAATATACTCTGTCTAGATAATCTCTTGAGTTCTTGTAGGTTATGAAATCTTGAAGTAATTCTTGAAATGATTCTGTAAACCATTTATTTAGCAAGCAAACAAACAATTGTTAATGTTACCCTTTATAAAAGTACATTGGAAGCAGTTGGTTGGTGGTTTTTTGAGCAAGAAAGTTCTAAAGCTGATCAATGAAAGCAAGATTGTAAGAGAAATATGGTAGATTACCATAAGAATGAAGACATACTTTTAAAGTGGAACTTAGTATAGTGTTTGACCATAGTAGGTGCTCAGCAAATAATTTGTTGAGTGAATAAACTTAACATCATTCTATCCATTTCCTAACAGTCCACTACGCTTTCTCCAGCACACCCATCTCACCTGTCTCACCTGCTAACATTTCTGAGCATTACACACACTATCAGGATAAGTTCATTTACAAAAGCAGTTTTCAAACATTTGGGTCTCAGGACCTCTCTACAGCTCTTAAAAATTGTGGATGATTCCAAAGAGCTCTTATTTATGTGGGTTACAGCTATTAGTATTTACCATTTTAGGATTTAAAACAAAAAATTTTATAACACTAGAATATACAATCCATAAATCATCAGTGAGATGTCATCACATGTCATACAGCTTCTAGAAATGTTCACTGTAAACTAATGAGAGAATGAAAGTAAAAAAACATGCTGTGCAAGTAATTTATGTGCCAACTACAAGTGATTCTTATGTATTCATCAAAGCAGGGTTTCTCAACCTTAACAGCGTTGATATTTTACCCTGGATATATTTTGAGGCAGGAGGGGGGATGCTGTCCTATGCAATGTAGGACGTTTAGCAGCATCTTGAAAATTTTAGCATTTTACTTGTCAAGTTGGATTATGTCTCCATAAATTTCACATCCTAAATGTGGAAACAGAAGCTCAAAGAGGGTAATCAATTTGCTCATAGTCACACTGATAATAAGTTAACAGAGTCCAAAATCTAATTCCAAAGTATCTGTCTTATTTCAAAATGATGCCCGCAACAACTGTATTCTATACTCTCTCCATATAACTAAGGTAGTATATAACTTATTAATTAGATAAATTACCTACCCCAATTAGTTTTAGAAAAAAAATGGTATTCTTTTTTTCAAAATATTTAGGTTTAAAATGATTTATAGTTAATTATCAAATTTGCCAGTCTAAGAAATATTTAGGCTAACAGCACTTGACAAATGTTTAATACAATAAATGTTGGGTTTAGACTGGATTTTAAGGGCATTCAGTACAAGTTGGGCATTATTGAGAACTTGGCTTCAATATTTTATATTTTTAGTTTTAAAAATATTAGAAAGATTTTTTTTTATGTTATGTCAGCAGAACATAGTGAATGTTTTACTAATTTTTTTAAGATTGTCATTTTCTAAAATGACTTGAGTAACCATGGCAACCCATTGGCCTCCTTATAACCTAATTAGTCTTCTGCTATATGTCATAAGTTTGGTCTTTAATCTTAATGGAAGATTATAAAGAACAGTATTGTCAATTTTATGGATTTTATAGAATGAAATGCATAGGAAGTATTTATTATTTTATTATCAATCTAGATAGATTGGTTGACTGTTCCTAATCTTGATGATACATTAGTGTCACTTCTGGAGCTTTTTAAAAATAGGATTCCTCTGGTCTTTCTCCAGAGATGGTTAAATTTGGACTGGGGAGATAGCAGTATGAGTTTTAAATAAAAGCTATGTAAATGATTGAGGGTATAGTCAACATTGAGAATCAATGCTAATATGTGCTAGAACAACTTTTCAGGAATAAGACAAATCACTTTTTTCTGATTATAAACGTTTTATTGCTATAGAGAAAGTAGTAACACCTTTTTTTTACCTATCAGATAGATTTTAAAGGATTGATGAGTGTTCTCATACAGTGTTAGTGAAAGCATGGATTCATACTGCCTTTGAAAGTGCAATTTGGCATTATCTTTAAAAATTCAAATGCGTATTCTGTGATAACAGCATTTACATTTAAAAGTATGCATCCCAGAAAAATAATTCTGTAAGGACTTAGGGATTGATGTTCCAAGGGATGTCTATAGGAGTATATAATAATAAGCTACATTAAATGGTAAGAAAATGGCAAACAAAATCAGTTGTTATCAATATTGGAAACTTAGTATGCTCCTTTTAAACAAATGTGAATGCAAATTAAAATGGGTACAAGTGATAGGAGCTTAAGAATTCAGAATGTGAGGGATGTTAAGTAAGTACGGTAGTTGTTAAAAATTGAAAATAAGAGTAATTGTTTTAGTATTATGTTTCTTTTGAGTACTGATATGGTTGTGGATGCTCTATGTGACAATCCTTCAGGCTTTTAAAAATGTGAGCTGGCACACTTTCGGTTTACCTGTAAGACAGCACATAATTTTAGTGGAGTGGTTACCTAATTTCATCTTATTGATATTCTACCATCTTGATTATTACACATTAATAATAAAAGCAATGCAGCAGAAAATAGACTACACTGTAAATTATTGATGATTTGAATTTACTTAGAATGGCATGGAAATGCTGTAATTTGATGATAGGATTCCAAAATGTTGCATACATAAACTTTTTATACTAAATATTGAAATCAGCATTATAACAGAGATCTTCTTTTATGGGTCAAAGGTTCAAGCAAATATTTCCAGATAATAGTTCTCGATATTAAAGTTTTAACCCTTGGTTGGGCAGAGACAGACTGTGTGAATTTCAGATTGTGCCAGCTCAAAATCATCCTTGAGTTAAGATATACATATTTATTAAGTGAACATAGCCTATGAAGCAGCAAGGTAATTTTCACAATAGAAATTCAGTTTTATTACAGTACATTCTAACCTAATTTTTACAGTAAAAGCTTTGAAAAAAACAATATCTGTACATTTGACATTCTTGAAAAGAACATGTATTTTACATTGGCTATTTTTGTAAGGATCCAGATTTTCCATTCTAGTTCAGTGCTGTTTTGATATATGCCAGGTAAGGTTAACAAAGATATTTCTCCAGCATTTTCCTGTCTCACATCTAATTCTGCAAATTTTGCCTGGAAATCTGGATAAAAATTGAACATTGTTTTTACCAGCTGCAGACAAAAAGTTTTGTCATGCCACTTGTTCAAATTATAGTAACCTTGAATTTGATACCTGAGTACGAATCACTGAAATAGCCAATGAGTTGTATTTTTAACACCAATCTGTGGCTGAATGAATCTATCAGAATAATTTATTCTGAAAAGTTTGAAGAGTGATTATTTTTTAAGGGTATTATCTAATATTAGGATAGTTTTTCTTTTTTAAAATATTTTCTTGTTTAACAGAAAGAAATTAGATATATCTGTGTCTATTAACTAATAATTTTATTAGAGATGATGATATTTGACTTTTATTGTTTGTTTAGTCAGGCCTGATGAACTCTAGCTAAAGTACAGTGAAGAATAAACTTTAATATCCACTCCCTCCTTTTTTAATGTTATAATGGTATCTTTTCATATACTATTAAAATTTTAGTTAATGCATTTCTGCTGATAATTTTAAATCTCTCTCTAATTTGAGGCTTATAGGAGTGTTGTGTGTTTTCATGGAGTAATTTTTTTGTCCATCATTCAGTGACATAACCTGTTTTCTTATATTTGGCCTTATTTGCATTGAAGAAAGACACATATTTTTATTAAGATAAACCAAGAAGCCACATGATTAAATAGATACGAAAACCTTGTTTAATAATCACTGATCTGAGTTCCAAATAAAATTGGGAACATTAGTTAATTATATCACTATCATCTCTTAAGTCCTTTAAATTATCTTTGTGTTTTTTGAACATTCAACTGCTAGAAAATACTGTGTAAATTGACACTAATATCTTAGAATATTTAAATGCCAGAGTAGTTATACAGGTTTTGGTATGATTACAAGTCTAACATTTACACAGCTAAATTGATTTAAAGACTATCATTCTCTCCTTTCTTCATTTTCTCCCAACCACTATTCCATTGTATGTTCTTTGGCCTTTTATAATTAATTACTCTATTCTTTCCATCTTTACTGTAAAACCAAATTCTGTTATTTTGCCTTCCATATTAATTCTTATTATGGTCTATTTATAGTGGGATAGTTGAGAAAAAAATGCAGAAGAAAAAAAGAAATGACAGCATAATTAGCAAGAGCAATAACAAGCCTAAAAATGTCTATATAAAATATGTGCAAATTTTCTACTTTATGCAAATACATAGGTGGCCTGGTTGATGTCCTTTGGATTTGCTCAAGGAAGTCATTAGTCACGATCAGTAGTTTTTCAAACCTTTTTTATGCCACCGAACTATTTCTTCAAAGGGGATCTCATATAGAATCCCAGTATTAAAATAAGAGATGCTGTGGTTGCATAGACAGGTAGAGATTGTGTAAGATGTGTCTCTGGTAGGCTAGAGCCTTAGCTCACCGCTCACTTTTTCCTTCCCTTCCCCCTCCCCTTTAATAACTTCTGGGCACAACCTCCTCTCCCTTAAAATATTTCTGGAATACAATTTGAAGATTGCTGATATTATTCTGAACTTTCTGTCAGTGATGAGCCATCTTAGAGATTAAATATTTGGTGAATTTCTGCCTATCCACCTCTCCTCACCCCCTGCTCCAGGTTCTAAATCCCCAAATAGGTTTGTATACAGACGAGTGACTCAGGAGAATTGGCAGCAGAAGGCTTTGTTAAGGAGTTTTGTTTTGTTTTTAATATAGATGTTGTTAAGATTATTTAAATTCAAAACTAAAAAATGATTTAGTGCACGTTTGCCTGAGGGTTGGTGATGAGGCCTAGACTGCAGGTTCAATGGCTTATAGTCTAGAATATAGTTGAATGGGACCTTAAAGAGGAAATATCATCTGTTTTGCAAGCCCTGCAAGTTATTTGCAAGCTATTAGAGCAGAAGCTGCTAATCACTTAACATGTAACACATGATGGAAGTTCTGAAACATAAAAGTGCATGAATATTTGGCGTAATAGCAGGGTAGCCATTCAAATAAGAGAACTGATTGGGTTTTCGCTGACATTTATTGATTACTCACTAGATTGCAGATGCTGTACTAAGTGTGTTTCTGATATGTTTCTTCACAGTCCTCCTTTGCCTATATCATGATGTTTTACACTGATGAGAAAATGGATTCTTGGGTTAAATAACATGCCAAGGGTATAGTAAATAACAGACCCAGTGTTTCGTTCTTGGTCTTTTTCTTCAGAAACTCATGGTACTTGCTTTTTAGGAAATTATGGTTCATTTGTGCTGACAGAATAACCCTAAATGTGTCCACATAGTCTACAAGATGAACAGAGTTAAAGGTCAGCACTAACACATTAGGACATGGGTGAAAAAATTAAGATTCACAGGAAAGGACTAATGGTGTGCATATGATGGAAACATTCACTTTATAGGCTAATTTAAATATATCTAGGTTTCCCATTCTTATCTTTTACTTTGTTAAACAGTTTTTCAATTTTTTATTACCTATTTCCAAGTTCTTACCTATATATTATAGTCTTAAAATTAATTTTATCCTATCATTTTTTTCTTTTTCTTCTTCAAATTCTTCTTGGTTTATAGGAAGTAAACCTGCTGTCTTTTTTTCTTTACTGTAATCATAATGCATTTATTTGATTTTTTTGTTTGTTTAAATGAAACGACATTTTCCTCAAAGGGCTCTCCCACCCACATCCCCATAGTGGGAAATTTTACTTCCAAGGAAAATGTCTTTAAAAAACCCTTAAATATCACAAAGTGTATATCCAGTGTTTAATGAATGTTATTGCTAATAAGTTTTAAGAATTTGTACATATATTGTATTTATCTCGTCCCTCTTTTGGAGATAGCCAGTACTTGTTAGCATTTTAATGGTTCCGAGAAGCTTTGCAGTAAAAAAATCTAACTTCGTTCATGTCAGTTGAACTGCCCCTTTATCACCCACACTTAAAATGTAGCTTCCCCAACCTGTCACTGAACCAGCGTTCCTTGGAATATACTTTAGAAAATGATACGGAACCATTTAGAACATTACGCTTTCTTTAGTTTCCTAGCTAGAAAATACAGTTTCAAATATAACTGTTTCAGAATTATATTAAGTAATATTTTGTGTGGGTTTTTCTTCTTTTTTTGCTTATTCAAAAGTACCTAGTTAAGATTTAAGATGGCATTCAAATGGGATCCTGCCATGCTGAAAAATTAGCATAACCTTAAACTATTCTGAAAAATTATGTTTTCTTGACCTTAAATTATATATTTTTTTATGGATTAAGTTAGGAAGGATATGAATAAATTATTATTTGGGGATCTTTTGGTTTAAGATAAATTTAGGCTTTATAAAAACGTGAACTTAGAATTCTTAATTTGGTGATTTTTAGTTCTAAAAATATAGAAGATTGGTTATTGTTTGAGTTTGGTAATTTTGACAGTGAAACTAAGCTAATGAACTATGTACCCTAAATAACTGGTATGTCAGTTTACCTCCCAAGTAGATGGCTTTCTTTAAGATCTCTGGTTTGTGAAATGAAAACATAAAGGGAATCTATTGAACATATTGAATTTTATTTACAAACAGTAAAATTTTGAAATATTTTTGTATAATTCATTTAGTTTATGTAGGACATATAGCATATCACATAGAGAAAAAATAAAGAGCACGTGAGTCTTGGCATTATATAGAACCAAATTTGGTTTGAATCCTGGTGCTACCACACTAGTAGTGTTATCTTGAGTAAGTTATTTAATATTCATTCATTTATTTATCAAGTAATATGCTAGGCACGGAATGGGAGGGTAAGATGGGGAGAAGATGTAACACCTATTTTTAAAGAATTCAGAGTCTGGTAACATTCAGTCCAACCTCTCTAAATTTGTTATTTTGTTGGCAGAATGGAGATAAGAGAAGTTTAAAGGCTCAAGATGATACTTAGAGGAACAATACATGCTCAATAAGAATTAGGTTATTTATTGTCATTCATACTGTTTAATCATAGAACTACTCAGAGACATAAAAATATGGATTAAATCCCTTCCTTGTTTGGGGACCGCAATGCCTTAGGAGATTTATTTTAAGTTGTCTAATGTGATTCATTATTTAGTCAAATATTCATGGAGTTCCTATTAAGTTCAGGAATTATCCTGGCACCAGAAGCACTTAAATTAGGCTTTCTAAAATGCCATTGCCTTTTGCTTTTGCTCTTGGCTTTAATTTTTGACTGAGCACGACAATGGTTTGTCATATTCCACAAAAATTACTCATGTTAGCCTAATGAAAATTTTTGCTGTCTGCTAGAGGAACAAACCTGTGATTTGGGACCAAAGCCACCATCTAGAGCAGGAGTCTTCAAACTTTTTCTCTAAAGGGCAAGATATTTTAGACTTTATGGGTCATACTTACTGTTGCAGCTGCTTAACTCTACTCTTGTAATGTGAAAGCAGGTATAGACAATACATAAATGAACAAGTGTGGCTGTGTTCCAGTAAAACTTTATTATGGATACTGAAATTTGAATTTCTTATAATTATCACATAATAAAATATTCTTTTTGTTTTGAATTTTAAAATTTCAGACATTAAAAAATGTAAAAGCTATGGTTAGGTGATACAAAACAGGTGGCCAAACAGATTTGGCTCATGGGCCTTAGTTTGCTGACACCCAGTCTAGGGTGTAACCTATGAATTTGCTGGATCGTTGGATAGTGATTGTCAGGCAAAAAGATCAACGGTCTTTTTTAGTGGGATCAGGGTTTGTGTTCTGCCCCTTTTGCTCATCAAAATTTAGGGTGTTTTGTTTCATTTTTTTGAGACAGGGTCTCACTCTGTTGCCTGGGCTAGAGTGCAGTGACATCATCATAGCTTACTGGGGACTCAAGCAATCCTCCTGCCTCAGCCTCCTCAGTAGCTGGGACTACAGGCGTGTGCCTCTATGCCGGCTAATTTTTGTATTTTTCGTAGAGATGAGGTCTTGCTTTTGCTCAGGCTGATCTCAAACTCCTGACCTCAAGTGATCCTTCCGTCTTGGCCTCGAGAGTGCTAGGATTACAGGCATAAGCCATCTCACCTGGCCCAAAGTTTAGTTTTATACACTATGTTTGAATAGTAGAAAACTAGTAAGAAAAACTTAACATGATTTTTTTTGGGGGGTGGGTGGGGATCCTGTCTGGTTAAGAATTTGAAGGGCATCTTGTAAAGGCTAATTACTGTCAGATTTCTCATCCACTTCAAGTCAAATTCTGAAAATGTAGAATTTCAGATCATACGTACAGGGTATTCTATTCTTGGAATTTTAAAAATTTATACAATAGAAAATTTTGTTTTTAAAATAAATTATATGTAAATAACTATACATTTATATTTTGTGAGCACTATTTAGCACTATTTGGCTTTGAAAAGGAAATTTTTTATATTAACTGGAATTTTGTATATTAAAACTGTAATTTAAAAATCTGTTATCTTGCTTTCCATAGACACCAGAGAAGAAACAATCGGAATCATCCAGGGGAAGAAAGAGAAAAGCAGAAAACCAGAATGAAAGTAGTCAGGGTAAGCAAACAGTATCTTCCTTCAGAGCCCAGGAGACATTTACAATTAATTTTTCTGATTTTTTAGCTAATTAATATTCTGATTGTTAAATAATAATATGAAATTGCAATCTTTCTACACATAGGTAGTTAGTATGATTACCGTTTTTAGGCATTTGGACATTTCTCTCAATTTTTTATTTGGGTCCTAGAAAGACTAATAATCATGTCCAAATCTGAGAAACATCACTTCATTTTTCTTTATTTATATGAATTATGGTATTGAAATGGCTTCTTGTTTTTGAATAAAAACTTTAAATTTCACTTTAAAAGGAGTACCCAAACTTCTCCATTTTATTTTCTTTTATAAAGGCCTATATAAAAATAAGAGAGACTCTAATTAAAGCACCATCTTTTTCTTTCCATACCTATTCTTCATCCTTTCTTGCATACCACTCTTTTGTGATAATGAGCTAAGAAAATTATTTTCCATAGGCTATAAAATCTCTCATAAGGGACAGCAAAATAGTACTTTCATTTAATTTCGACACTCAAAATTAAAGACAATAAATTGGGCTCTTAAAACATATATATTGATGATTTTATACAAAATGTTACATGTATTAGAGTCAATCTTTAACCATAAGATCTAGGGCCATGGCTTACTGGTTTTTATATGGCACTGCAATCAAGGAATGTAAATGTCTTTGTGAAAGGAAGGGGTTAAGTCATTTTAGGACCTTTTCTCTAGATATGTAGTACTTTGTCTCTTGATTTGCACTGAGTTGCTTTTTGATCTTAATACAGTTCCCCCAAGTAGTGGTTAGTGGACTTGGAGCTTTATTTACTGTAAAGATACATTAATTGCTATAGTTTCAACTGCAGATAAACTCAAAAACAAGCCTGTAAATAGGGTGGGGCTTTGGGGTTGGTTGATCCAACCTGTCTTAAATACTCATGTTTTTTTCTTTGTTTATGGTCTGCCATCCACAGAATTGTCTGATTTTCTTCTGGTTTTAGGATGGCTATCTAAATTGGATTTACTCATTTCAGCTTCCTCACCTAAACTGTTTTAGGGAGAGACTGGCTTTCTATGTCCCACCCCGCACTTCTTTGGGGTAAGCTTCTTCAAACCCAAAGCAAACCTCTCCTATCATCTTATGGTCCAGATTGGGTTATACGTCTGTTCCAAAACCAGTTATGTCCAACAGAGGTACTATTGCCCTTACAAAACTCAGGCCCATCTTTGGAATTGAAAATTGGGTAAAGGTCCCCTTAAAAATACAGGCTGTAGCAACACAGTTCACAATTGCAAAGATGTGGAAACAACCCAAGTGCCCATCAATACATGAGTGGATTAATAAAGTGTGGTATATGTATACCATGGAGTTCTACTCAGCCACAAAAAGAATGGCGATATAGCACCTCTTGTGTTATCCTGGATAGAGCTGGAGCCCATTCTACTAAGTGAGGCATCACAAGAATGGAAAAATAAGCACCACATGTACTCACCATCAAATTGGTATTAACTGACATAACTGACCAACACTTAAGTGCATATGTAGTGATAACATTCATCGGATATTTGACAGATGGGAGGGAGGAGGAGTGGATGGGTATATACACGCCTAACAGGTGCAGTGTGCACCGTCTGGGGGATGGACGTGCTTGAAACTCTGACTTGGGTGGCGCAAGGGCAATATATGTAACCTATACATTTGTACCCCGATAATATCTTGAAATAAAAGAAAGGTTTTTAAAAAAATCACCAGAACTTCTCAAACCATCGACATACTATGTGTTCATTAGTCTCATCCTTCCAAAACACTTCGTTGATTATTACGAGCTGTCTGCACTGCACTGATTCCATGATGGAACTCATGTTTAAAAATAACACCAATTTTTAACTAATCCATGGTTTCACAAAAGTTGTTCAAAGAAATTTGGAAGATAATCACATGCCAAAATATGCATTTGAAAGACTGAGGATGTACATTCACAATATAAATAAGAGTGTCAAAGTGAAATATCAGAGATATCAACTGTCAAACTTAGTACTTAAGGAAATTGGACACTTAATAACCTAATAGAATAGGAATCACAACAATGTCACTTCTTGACATTGTTGGATAATTTGCAATGCACAGAGATGATTTTGATACATGTCCCAACGGAGTCCTGTGAAGGAAACTCAAAGCTATTCTAGCCCAACACTAGCTAACGCTAACAGAGCAGGGACTGAAACACTGCGGTAAACTCAAAAGCTCTTTCAATATTTAGCCACCAGGACAAAAAAGAAAAAAACAAAAGCTTCACTGCTGAACCTTTTCATTTATATAGCTGCTCAAACTTTAGAAACTTCATAGACCATAATCCATTAAAACAACATCTATTACATCAAGTTTCAATTCCTAAATTTGCCTTTAAAGCCTTGGGGTAAAAGGGTTGGATTTCTTCCATTTTCCTGAAAGCTGATTTGTAAAATTGAAAACAAAAATCCATGAGACAATCTGGTAAATCACTCACTATTCCTGATCTGTGTTCTCTTTTGTTTCTTAGCCCGATCTCTGTAACTGATTAAAAACCTTAGCCTAAATACTCTTTCCCTCTCAAATAAATTAACCATATATTACAAGGTTTTTCTTTTAGCATTACTCCTCAGTCTAGTTCAAAGTTTAAGAAAATGGTACTGCCCGCTCAAATTTTTATCAGTCACCTACCTTTTCAAATACACTCATGTGTTACCACATGCAAGTGTTGCTTTTTTCTGGGTTTTATGAGGGGAAATTTTAGACAATCTTTAAAATATGTGTGTATGTATATGTGTGTCTGCATGTATGTATTAAAAAAAATCTACCAAGCTTGAACTCAATCTTCTAAAAAAATATACAATATACTAATGGAATGGATATCAGTGTTTTTTATTAAAGTGTACATATAGCATTTGCAACTTTTTTTATCATTTTTTTCTATTCTTGATCTTTTATAGTCAGGACCACTTCAGTCAAGTTCAGTACTATGCAAAAGATTAGATACGATGTGATGCTTCACACATAAGAAGCCATGAGTAAGTCCTGAGGAAGAAGGTTTAAGTAAAGAATTTCAACAATGACTTCTTAAGCAGATACCACATTTTCTCCTGTGGGTTCTGTTATATAGTCCATATTCCTGTGCTTAGAGCAGGGATTAATCTACCTCATCATCCTTAATCTTGATCAGCCCTATATACCCAAATTCTCCATGGGATTCAGTGATCTAACAATGTGATGAAAATTGTGCCTCTGAAAGCTTTTCCAAAAAAGTGTACATTTGTATTACCACACCCCCTCACTTATCCTCCGTGAACTTTTATTAATCCTCCAATATATATACCATATTATTGCCCTGTGAAGTCTTCCCTGAATTGTTCCATGCATGCTTCCTCTATTGGCCTTTGTGTATGATTTTATTATATCAGATAGATGAGTGTTTATCACAAATTTCTGATAAAGTATTTCTGTCAGAAAAGAAGAGTGAAATTGAACCTCCAAAGAGTCTGGATAAATAAGAGCAAGGTGGCTTCCCATAAGTATAAAATTTCTTGAAATCAAGCATTTTATCTTATAAAAATTCGTGAAAATGTTTCATACTATACCATTCTGTGTCGGTTTACTATAATTTTAAAAAATATTATTTTAAATTATTTGTCATTAATAACATTGAAGTTTAAAAATATTTCTGATATTCAGCCTAGGCTTTTGT
Organism: Avahi laniger; assembly: GCA_963575035.1. NCBI lineage: Eukaryota > Metazoa > Chordata > Mammalia > Primates > Indriidae > Avahi > Avahi laniger. The sequence goes on from CAUYSK010075713.1 coordinate 55,181, forward strand.
GTTCCCTGTGGAATACTATTGTATGCATTCAATTTGAGAAGCACCTTTGTAGATCCCCAACCAATGGCAAAGCAATATTTGTCTAAAATATCAATATTGTATAAAAGGCAAAACAATATTCAAGGGAAAATTTATAGCATTAAACACACATATTAGAAAAGAAAGGTCTCAAATAAATTACATCATCTTCTATTTTAAACCTAAAAAAGAACAAATTAAACCCAAAGAAAATAGAAGATAATAAATAATAAAGATTAGAAATCAATGAAGGAGAAAACAAAAATAGAGAAAATCAATGAAACCAAAGTCGGTTTTATTGAGATCAATAAAATTGATTAACATCTAGTCAAATAATCAGAAAATAACATACTCACAAAATAACATTATGAATAATGACAGAGGTGACACAACTATGCTATTTCCAGATATTAAAATAGGAAAATATTATGACAAACTTTATGACAATAAATTTAAAAATTTAGATTACATGGATGAATCCCTTGAAAGATGCAAGCTACCAAAGGTCACTCAGAAAAAAATATAAAACTTGAATATCCTCATATCTATTAACAAATTTGAATTTATAGATAAAGATTTGATTAAACAAATCCCAGGCCTCATGTGGCTTCACTGGTGAATTCTACCATATATTTAAGAAAGAAGTAATACCAATCTGCAAAAATTCTTCCAGGAAATTGAAGAAAAGAAAATATCTCCCAACTTATTCTATGAAGCCAGCATTAACGTAATATTAAAACCACACAAAAAATTTTACAAGAAAAGAAAACTATGGAATAATAATCTTCATGAATATAGATGCAAAAATTTTTTCTTATACTATATTTTTACTGTATATGCAAAAATTCTTAACAAAATTTTAGTGAATCACATCAAACACTATCTAAAAAGAATGCTATATCATAGTCCAGTGAAGTTTAGTCCAGCAATAGCAGGTTGTTTTAACATTAAAAAATCAATATAATTCACTATATTAATATATTGAAAAAATATGATCATCTCACATCAAAAAAATAATTCACCATGACCAGGTGGGCTTTATTCCAGGGATGCAAGGCTGGTTTAACATACGCAAATACATAAATGCAATTCGCCACATAAATAAAAGCAAGAATAAAGACCATATGATTCTTTCGATAGATGCAGAAAAAGCATTTGACAAAGTCCAACACACCTTTATGATAAAAACTCTTGTCAAAATAGGCATTGATGGCTCATT
>CAUYSK010075714.1:0-17645 GCA_963575035.1 Avahi laniger
GAGACCCCGTCTCTCCTAAAAATAGAAAAATTAGCCGGGCATGGTGGCGCATGCCTGTAGTCCCAGCTACTCGGGAGGCTGAGGCAGGAGGATCGCTTGAGCCCAGGAGTTTGAGGTTGCTGTGAGCTAGGCTGACGCCACGGCACTCTAGCCAAGGCATCAAAGTGAGACTCTGTGCCAAAAAAAAAACTTTTCTAGCCCCTATCATACTGTCTGATGATTTTATATATTCAATATCTTTGTTATTGACTAAGTTATATGACAAGAAACCTGTCACAATGATTAATTTGAACTAACAAGTTCATATTAGAATATGTATTGAATTTTACTGCTCTCTGAACTACTCTTGTAGTATTAATATTAACCACCCAGAATATAAATATTTCAGTATTTTGGCCGGGCGTGATGGCTCATGCTTGTAATCCTAGCACTTTGGGAGGCCGAGGCACGTAGATCGTTCAAGGTCAGGAGTTCGAGACAGCCTGAGCAAGAGCGAGACCCCATCTCTACTAAAAAAATAGAAAGAAATGATCTAGACAACTAAAAACTATATATATATGTAGAAAAAATTAGCTGGGCATGGTGGCGCATGCCTGTAGTCCCAGCTACTCGGGAGGCTGAGGCAGGAGGATCACTTGAGCACAGGAGTCTGAGGTTGCTGTGAGATAGGCTGATGCCACAGCACTCTAGCCCGGCAACAGAGTAAGACTCTGTCTCGGAAAAAAAAAATGGTGCTAACCTATTACTTTGACCCTTAATGCCCTATTTCCACCATTCAGATATTAGTTTCTAACATGTGATAATGAGAAAATAGCGTTAGTGCCAGCGTGGACTCAAATCCTGCTCTACCCCTCACTATTTTTATGACTTGAGCAAGTTATTTAACATCTTTGAGGCACAGTTCCTCCATCTGCTAAATGTATGTACCTAGAGGGTTGTTGTCAGGCTTAAATGAGATCATGACTATCAGCACCAGGGACATAGTTCAGCACATAAAAAGTGCTCAGTAAAGGCTGGTTTCCTTCCCTTCCCCTGTGACTGTTGTTGGCTTCCCAGTTTAATTATATTCTGGTAGTGGTCCTTGGCTAGGACCTTAACCCTGATACAACTTAACTTCACTGAATTTCACCTGTGGGGACAGAGCTTGAGCCTTCTTCCTAATAGAGAAAAAACAGGAAGTATTGGGGAAAGAATGGACTCTGAGTTGCAAGGCTTGGATTTGAATATCACCTATAAGTTGTATAACCTTGGACAAGTAACTTAGTCTCTCTGAATTGTGTTCTCCCATATGTAAAATGGAAACAGTAAGACTAATCTATTAATTCATTGGAGTTTTCCCCAAGAAAGCACAGCTGATGGTGGCAACTCACCTCTTGTACTTCTGTTAATTGTGCTTTTGTCATTACCAATGAGGTATTCCTTTCTTGTAGGAGCTTCTTAAGTCGTATCAGCTCTACATTCTCTTTAATGGAAGCTCTGCAGAAAGAAGAAGATGCTAAAACATTCTGCCTGAGAATTGACTGTACACCAATAAAAACAGCTTCCTCCTGTCTCATGCCTTCTTCTCTCTCCCACAACACACCAGAAGTAGGGAGTATATGTACCCTTGGGTAAATAAACTTTCTTCCATCTCTCCTCATGCCAGCTGAGATTTAATAGAGAGACCGCTAATCTTAAACTCTGTGTTCTTAGAAAACATAACAACTTTTTAAAAAATGATGGTGCTCACAGTTTCTTATAAATCTTCCAATATCAAGCTAAGTCTAAGCCTTGTTTCCCTAGAGAAACCAGGGAGATGTGAATATGCATAGGGGACATAAAGGTATTATTTCTGAAGCTAGGAGATCATGTTTTCTTTATTGTTTGAAAGAGATATTGGAGAAGACTTGGACTCACTACACTCTATCTCAGTGATTCCCAGTCCTACCTGCCTGGAAATATCTTTAAAATTACACTGCCCGAACTCTACCCCCAAATAAATGAAAGAGAATCTCCGGAGTAAGAATCAGGCATCTGTGGTTTTAAAAGGTCTCCAAGTCATAAACTGATATCCACACAAAAACCTGCACACAATGTTTTTATTTAATTTATTTATTTTACTTTTTTTATTTCAGCACATTATGGGGGTAAAAATGTTTAGGTTACATATATTGCCCTTGCCCCACCCGAGTCAGAGCTTCAAGCATGTCCATCCCCCAGATGGTGTGCACCACACCCATTAGGTGTGTGGTGTGTATGTACCCATCCCTTCCTTCCCCCTCCCATCTGCCCGACACCCGATAAATGTTATTACTATATGTGCACTTAAGTGTTGATCAGTTAAAAGCAATTTGATGGTGAATACTGCACAAATGTTAATAACAGTTTTATTCTTAATTGTTAAAACTTGGAAGCAACCAAGATATCTTTCCATAGCTGAATGGATAAATAAATTGCGGTGCACACTGACAATGGCATGTTGTTTGGCACTAAAAAGAAAGGAGCTATCAAGCCATGAAAAGACATGGAGAAACTTTAAATGCATATTACTAACTGAAAGAAGTTAACTTGAAAAGGCTACCTACTGTATGATTCCAACTACATGACATTCTGGAAAAGACAAAATTATGGAGACAGCAAAAGGATCAGTAGTCGCCAGGGGTTTAATGTGGGAGACATGAATAGGTGGAACACAGAGGATTTTTAGGGCAGGGAAATTATTCTGTGTGATACCATCATGGTGGGTATATGTCATTCCACATTTGTCCAAACCCACAGAATGTACACCAAGAGTGAACCCTGATGTAAACTATGGCCTTTAGGTGATAATGATGTATCAATGTAGGTTTATCAATTATAATAAATGTACTGTTCTGGTATGGGCTGTGGACAGTGAGGGAGGCTGTGTGTGTATGGAGACATGGGGTATATAGGAACTCTCTGTACTTCCTGCTCAATTTTGCTGAAACTAAAACTGCTCTAAAAAATAAAGTATATTAAAAAAAAGTTCTCCAATGACTGATGCAGAGTCAGGGCTGAGAACCCCTATCTGGTGATGAGGATGAAATAGTTTTCCTTCTATGAAGGGAAGCAGCAAATCCTCATTAATATTATACATAAGCATCTCCTTCAGGTTAATCTATTTCTTAACCTACTAGGGACTACAGTTCTACTTCTCAGATTGAATTTAATCCCAAACATTCTCTTTTCCTCTGAGATAGAGTAAAGGTGTAAATAAGAATCTCTTACTTTTTCAGTTCATTATGGTTTGGGGCATGGAATGCCACTCTTACCGAAGCTCTGCAGCCTTCTGAGCACATTCCGATGATCTTCTCTGTTCAGTTTCATCTTTAGACCACATTTTCTCAGCAGACCTGGGTGGTTCTTCCACTTGCATAGTATTGCTGGCCATAATGTGGGCACTGTTTGGCATGCATAGACCAATGAGTTTAGTCATACTTATGACTTTGCTTAAAGAAATTATACTGCTAGAATTAGGAACATCCAACACAAAAAGGAGAATTAGAAACTGTTATTACAGGGGTTTAGAATTGGGCTTTCACATATACTGTATAAAAAAAAGTTAAAGGAGTCAGTAATCTTGATTCATGTGGAGGATAATCATACAAAATATAGCTTTCAAATGTCAAACAAAAACATAAATGAATTATGACCTAAGGGACAAAAATATAAAGGGAAAGAGACAGGAAAAGGGCTTTATATTTCTTTCCTCAGAGGACAGAGAGATGAAGCAATGAAGTTGGAATTTGACGTAGGGTTGACTTTCATCTCCTCTGATTATGCTGGAAAGACTCTAAATCATCAACATTCACTTGTTCCCTAAATGATGTATTTCTAATTGAAGAGTCAGGAGGCACAGCATAGGATAAATGAAAAGAACTCACAGTTCACTGGGTTCACTGGATATTTCACCCCTGGTTTTTTCATTTGTCACATGCTCCTTGAATGTGGGAGGGGCTGTGTAGCTCAGCCTGTCCCTTGACCCTGAAAGTTTAGGAAGAAGATACAGACTCTGGCAATAGTACCCTCCAAAACACTGAGTGCTGAAACTGGAACACCAAGTGCTGGATGTAAGGAGCCTTGAGACCTGGGCAAATCCTTATACAATAACAGGTTCCAGAGGAGAGGTTCTCTTTATTCTTGCACAGAACTGCCACTACAGATGTCATAAATGCAATAGGACTACACACTCTCAAGTGGGTATAAATGGGAAGAAGAAAGAAAGGTGCAAGCTTGTCTGGAAGGGACTTTGTGTCTAACACTAACACATCTTTATCTCTAGTGCCTGGTACATAATTATGGTGCCCTTTAAATTGTTAAATGGAACTGAAATTTAGACATTGAATTTCTCTACTTTCAGCTGTTTTTGCAAACTTTTGGTTGTCTGAAGTAGGGGACTTGAAAGTATAGGACTATACTAAACAAAGTTAAGTATTTATTAATAAAATAAGAGTATTTATAAAATGCTTCACCTAGGCTACTCATCCCTGATCTACTCTGGACACTCAACATTGGGTTTCACAGCAGGCAGAGAAAGACTGAACTCAAACTGAACCACAGAGCCATTCCCGAGGAAAACAGGAAGAGGAGGAATTGCAACTGATGCTAATCATGTACAGCCTGACTTCTAGGCCTAGACTTTAGGAATGGGCTTTGGGGATCTCTGAACCCATGGAAATCATTTGCAAAGTTTGTCTGTGTGTGTGCATTTTTCTTGGGAGAAGGGCCTGAGCTTTGCTCATGGTTTCAAAGGAGTCCACTTCCCCAAAAGGCTAGGGACCCCAGCTTTAGAGGCACAGCTGGTCTGGAAATCTTGCTCTCTGGCCACATAGCCCAGATGTGCAGTGGAACGACCCCTCATAGGATCACTCCCCTCACACCTGAGCAATGTTACCTCCAGCTCTTCCAGACACGCTGCACAACCAACCAGCAAAGTTCCCGTTTCCTGTTGTCTGATTCTCCCCTCAGCAGTACTCCATGGTGAACTGAGAATTTCGAACCTAACATCCCACTCGGGGGAAAAAAAGATTTTAGGGAGGCACAAAGGAGAGAGCGATAACAAAAGAACAAAATGGAGTGGGGGGCAGAATAAAGGAGTGCGGAAAACGTGGCTGGCACAACAATCCTCCCCAGCATTTTAGTCTTGACGGGAACATGGCCCTAAACCTCACCCTTCTTGGATTTCTCGGACACCGGCGCACCAGCCGTGTGGAGCTGTCTGTGGCCCACGTGGACGTGAGGCGGAGGGCGGCGGGGAGCAGAAGAGCCGACGCGCTGGAACTGCCCTTGCAGGCGGTGCATCAGGGGGCGCTGGTGCATGGGGGGGCGCTGCCGCCTCCCGGCGTCCCGCCGCCGCCTCGCGGGCTCCGAGAGCTGCGCCGCCGCCGCCTCGGCCCGCAGGTCCCGGCCCGCAGCGTTCAACCGGAGCAGGGTCGTCCTCAACCTACGGCAAAATAGAGCCCGTGGCTTCTCCTTCCGTGACAGTTTATTTGGGACAAATAATCATGAATTGATCTGTGATATGAATTGATCTACTATGGTCCATTATTAACACTTACAAAATTAATTTTCTGTCCCCAGTACACTGTAACTCTTTGAGGGCAGGGACATCATAGTGTCTTTGTCTACTCTGCTGCAGTGATCACACACTCATCTTAGTAAAAATTGTCGGGGCACCCCCCCAATATATTGTGTGTATATTTATTTTTAAATTATGTATATTTATTTCTGTACTAATAAATTTTAGTCATGATAAAGCACAAACAAAAAAACTAATTTTTAAAGGGGTGATAAACATAAGTAGAAATTTTAATATTTACTTTTCCCATTCCACTTATATGTGTACTCCTGTATATATACCCCAAATTAAAGATGACTCCTTTTAGTTCCTAGTATATACTGAGCCTTGACCACAGTGAATAGTCAATTGCTATTCGTTATCTTGACCTCAAATCATGTTTCTTATCATTACCATCAGATTCTGTGGTCTCATTCTGCTATGAATTGAATTGTGTCCTCCATGCCCAAATTCATATGTTGAAGCCCTAACCTCCAATGTGGCTGTATTTGGAGATTGGGTCTTTAGGAGATTATTAAGGTTAAATGAGGTCATAAGGGTGGGAACCTAATTGGATATAACTGTAGCCTTATAATAAGAGGAAGGGAGATTCCTTCTCTTCCATTCCCCACCACTGTCATGAGGACACAGCGAAAAAGAGGCAGTCTGCAAGCTAGAAAGAGGACCCTCACCAGAATCTGATCATGCTGGCACCCTGGTCTCAGACTACCAGCCTCCAGAACTGTGAGAAAATAAATATGTGTTGTTTAGGCTACATTTTGTTATGGCCACCTGAGCTAAGACATACTGCCTGCCTATTCTGACATTTACTAACTTTGCCCTTGGGCATGTCACTTAATCTTTCTGTGCTCGGTTTCCTCATCAATAAATAAAGATAAAAATAGTATCTACCTCACTAGATTGTTGTGAAGATTAAATAAGTTAATATATGTAAATTGCTTAGAACAGTGATGGGGCATTGTAAGTACTGTAGGTGTTAGCTATTATTATTACATATCATTATATCTAGATAAAGAAATGAAGGCATAAAATAGCTCGGCAATTTGGCTCAAAACCAGGGGGATAGAATCCAGGTTAGCCATTTAATATCCATAATCTCAAGTATCCTGGTTATCGACCAAGAACCAAGATTTTTTTGGTTCAGGCAACCTTATGAATTCACCAAATTCTCAAGTCCTAACAATATAAACAAAAATCACCAACTCTGAAGAGTACTGGTCTATGATGGAAGCCTACAATCCTGTAGATTCTAAATGAAGCTCTCAATCACTCCTGGGGGTTACAATGAGAAAGCAAATACAAAACATCCTTCTCTCCAGGCTAATATGAATGACTGCAACTTCTTTACCAATCAGAGCTTCAGCCTTGCTCTAGTCTACCTAAATATAGAATTGTCCTCAATTTCTCATAGCACCAAATCTGGAGCAAACTTCTGTTTCCTTGGATCCTCCCCCAAATCACCCAACCAAACATAGCTCAGATATTCTAACAGGTTCTAACACATTTACTGAGATACTTTTAGTTCCCTATGGTGTGTATTTTCTCTAGCTGTAATTAGTAATAAACTCAGCTTGCCCAACTGCAGGTATGTGGCTGGCGATATTTGGCTGGAGAGCACTGACACTATCTTCAAAATGTAACCTAGAGATAGACTCCAGACTTTCAGACTCCCATTCTTCTCATCTATGTATTTCCCCATACTTCCATCTCAGATTCCTTTCCAGGTCCCCACTCCAGAGATCCACCTTTGAAAGCTAATAACCTAAGGTCACTGTATATAGTATAATCTGCAGTTAAGAGCTTTCAGCTCTGCTACTCTCTAGGTATGATCTTCAGTAAGCTATTTAATGTGCCTCATTTTCCTCTTAATAAGGAATTTTATTCTACCTCCTTCATACTATTAAATGAGTTAATAGTATTTGTAATACTAAGGCGATTAATATATATAAACAACATGCCTGCATATAATAGTAAAGGATCAATATGATCGTTGATTTTGTTTTGTAAATAAAGACCCCTTCTTTTACTTGCCCCTGAAGCCTTTGTTCTTCTGAGATTTTGACTGACTATTCCCCTGTCTCCACCCTTTCTTTTGTGACCAGGGAAGGAGCCCATCCAGTCTCTTGTTCTGTGGGCTAATATTGTATCACCCAGGTTCTTTATGCTTTGTGGGCTATGATCACAGTCTATTGATGTGTTTGGCAAGAAAATAGACTAAAGCAACTATATTTGACATTTGAATTGTTTTCTGGTATAGACATTCTCAGCAAAATTGATTCCTTTTTGTTTAATGTGGTGTAGGCCTGGTGTAGATACAGCTTTTATAAATTTAAGGAGAACTCTAGGTACCTTTTTATCTCATCCTGTTGCTTCCAAGAAAGCGCCTTCACTAACAGGTGCTCTTCATGCAGTCGAAAGAAACTGTCCTCCAGTTCCTCCCGGCTCATCCTGCTCAAGGGTGGTGGAGTTTTTATATTCTTACCTAAAGTCCCAGGAAAGAGTAAACGGGGAATATTTTTACATGTAATTTTTTTAACTCTTCAGTTCTCTCATCACATCTTGTCCAGAAAGAATCTATCTTGAGTCATATATTTAAGAGAGAATTCAGAAAGTATCTGAAATGGCTACTAATGGACCTCTGGAGGCTCTTTTTGTATCATTCCAGCCTATGAGGTATCACTCATCCTCCTGTCTGGAAAGTACATTCTTTTGATAAAAATATCAAACGAAGCCTTTATTCTACTTAATTTTTCTTTTTAGTCTATTCTTCTATTTGTCCTCCTTATTAGATAATTTGGACCTAGACAAAGACTGTTCCCATGACTATCTTCAAATATCCAGTAAGGCACCAGGTGTGGTGGCTCACGCCTGTAATCCTAGCACTTTGGGAGGTCAAGGTGGGATGATGTTTGAGCCCAACCCTCAACGAGGGTTGCCCTGAGCTATGATGACACCACTAAACTCTAGCCCAGGCAACAGAGCAAGGCCCTGTCTCAAACAAAAAAAAAAATCCGGTAAGGATAAAAACCTTTCTTGATTATCAAGAACCATCTCATTTGTTTTTATGGTCTGGAGAAACTATCCTCAAAGCTGTCTCCTTGATCTAAGCAGAGGAAACTAGAGCACACTTTTCAGTATGTGAGTGTTCACTGGTCCAGGGCCAACTCTGATCCCATGGTGAATGGGAACCATCTTAAAACCCCAGAACTCAAAACACAGATCCTTTTTCCTTTAGGAAGAAACAGGACTCAAAGCTTTGGTCTCAGACCCACCTCAGCCACCAGTATCACCTCCCTGGTCTGTCTTTTGGAAATGACGACAAGTATTTTTTGTTTTTTGGTATTTTTTTTGAGACAGAGTCTCACCTGTTGCCTGGGCTAGAGTGCCATGGCATCAGCCTAGCTCACAGCAACCTCAAACTCCTGGGCTCAAGAGATCCTCCTGCCTCAGCCTCCCAAGTAGCTGGGACTACAGGCATGCACCACCATGCTTGGCTAATTTTTTCTATTTTTAGTAGAGACGGGGGTCTTGCTCTTGCTGAGGCTGGTCTCGAATTCCTGACCTCAAGTGATCCTCCCACCTTAGCCTCCCAAAGTGCTAGGATTACAGGCGTGAGCCACCACACCTAGCCCAGGTAAGTTTTTTTAAAACAGCTTTACTGAGGCATAATTGACATGTAATTCACAGCACATATTTATTACTTAGTATTCTACTGACTGAAGGTAGAGATTTCCTTTCAATTTATTTATTAATTTATCTATTTATTTATATCTGTATGATTTCATAGATTCCTATTTTATTCGATGGGTTATAATCCATCAATATAATTATTCTCTTTAATGCTCAAATTGTCCCATATTTGGCCAGTGTGAGCCCTTCAAACTGGCTCTGGTGTTCTTTTAAAATATCCCCATGATTTTTTGAGAACTTCCATATTTTCTGGCACAATAAGATGTTAAGGCTTGAACATTTTCTTATCTTGTATTTTTCCTGCCCTAGCCCTTAGTCCCTTTTAGGGGAGAATGGTATTTAAAAACCAAGATCTGGGTATTATGTGTTCTTATGGCTACTGGGTTGTCATTCTTTCTATGCCCTCTCAGCTGACAATTAGGGAGTGTTGGTATGTAGACAAACACACATACGCACACATGCCCTCCTTTTCTATATGTTAGAAACAAGTTTATCCTGATACCTCCATTTAAAACCCAAATCATATGGTTTATTCTACCCTTTTCCCTTTCCATATTTGCATCTTCCTTCTCAAACACTGACAAATCAGCTCCCATTATCCTCAATATATTTACTTGTTTGCTTAATCCCTTTGACCGCAGTCTCCCAACTATGTGGGCTATATCCTTATCTTTGGCATTGTTGAATCATATTGGCCTGGGCCAGCTAAGAGCTCCCCCACCTGCACCAACCAGGTGGTCCACTGAACCACATCTGCCTGCAATGGTGAAGCATCCCCTCAACCCTCATGGTGCACCTGCCCAGGAGGTTTGTTTTTTTTTTTTCACATTACATTTTATTCTGTTTTTTTTCTTTCTGTCTCTTTAAAATTTTCTAATGTCAATATTGTTTAGTAATAAAGCTAAATCCTTCCAGACCAGCCTGAGCAATGAGCAAACCCCGTATCTACTAAAAATGGAAAGAAATTATCTGGACAACTATAAATATAGAAAAAATTAGCCGGGCATGGTGGCACATGTCTGTAGTCCCAGCTACTCAGGAGGCTGAGGCAGGAGGATCGCTTGAGCCCAGCAGTTGGAGGTTGCTGTGAGCTAGGCTGACGCTACGGCACTCTAGCCCGGGCAACAGAGCCAGACTCTGTCTCAAAAAAAATAAATAAATAGGCCGGGCGCGGTGGCTCACACCTGTGATCCTAGAACTCTGGGAGGCCGAGGCGGGAGGATTGTTTGAGCTCAGGAGTTCGAAAGCAGCCTGAGCAAGAGCGAGACTCTGTCTCTACTAAAAATGGAAAGAAATTAATTGGACAACTAAAAATATATAGAAAAAATTAGCCGGGCATGGTGGTGCATGCCTGTAGTCCCAGCTACTCGGGAGGCTTAGGCAGGAGGATTGCTTGAGCCCAGGAGTTTGAGGTTGCTGTGAGCTAGGCTGACGCCATGGCACTCTAGCCCGGGCAACACAGTGAGACTCTGTCTCAAAAAATAAAAATAAATAAATAAATAAATAAAGCTAAATCTAATAAAATGTTACCACAAGCATTGATTATTTCTCTTTGGTATTGGTGAAATCAGAGAAAATATTATGATCAATTTCTGAATATATGTATAAAATAGTCCCTTAATGTGGTTTTATCTGTTTACAACATGAAAAGATTTTCCCCCAAAACAAATTTTCTGGAGTAAATTCAAGATGTTTACAATGGAAAACAAAATACAACTTCCAAACCAAAAAGCTTATAAAATGATGCAGCTAGGCACACTAGGAAAATAAAGTATCATCATTACGAAGAAAATTTATAATATGATCATAAGTCTTTATGAAAATCTTTATTTATAACAAGTATTTTATTTCATTTCTTTTATTTATTTCATAAATAACAGAAGGGAAATTGGACACGGTTTGTAATGAAACCTAGAAAAATTTCTTTTTCCAAAAAGCAAACTTGTAAATCTCTCCCTTTGGCACCCTCTTCCATACTTTCTTTACTGTGCTGAGGAAATATTGAGTTCTTTTAGATTTTCGGTTATGTGAGTGGCTTCCAAACTGACTAGACTCTCCAGGTAGGTAGTTCCTGCACAGAGGTTTTCTGTCACTAGTTCTATGACTCTTCCAACTGGAAAATTATCTGTCAGTTCGTGTTTCACGGACTTTGTTTATGGAACACTTAAAGCTTTGAGAAGCGCAAAATCCCCAATCATGTACAAAATACATAAAGACCTTTTATAATCAGCAGCATAAAGACAAATAACCCAATTAAAAAACTGGTGAAGGACTTGAAGAGACATTCCTCCAAAGATATACAAATAGCCAATAAACAGAAGAAAAGATGTTCAATGTGATTATTTACTATGGAAATGCAATCAAAACCATAACATGAAAGAATGAATTTTCTAAAAACACAATGAGATAACACTTCAGTAACAATAACAAGTGTTGGTGAGGATATGAAGAAACTGGAATCCTCATACATTGCTGGTAGGAGTGTAAAAGGGTGCAACTCCTCTGGAAAATAGTTTGGCAGTTTCTCAAAATGTTAAACATAGAGTTACCAAATAATGCAGCAATTCTACTTCTAGATATGTGCCTAGGAGAAATTAAGAAAACTTATGTCCACACAAAAACTTGCATGTGAATGTTTATAGCAACATTATTCATAATAGCCAAAAAGTGAAAACAACCCAAATGTCCATCAACAGATGGATATATAAACAAAATGCAGTATGCCCATACAATAGATTATATAGTAATAAAAGTAGTGATACATATAATAACATGAATGAGCTTTGAAAATATTATGCTAAGTGAAAGAAACCAGATATCAACAACCATCTATTGTATGATTCCATTTATATGAAATGTCCAGAGTTGCCAATCCATAGAGACTGAAAGCAGATTGTTGGAAGTGGGGGGTGGAAGAATGGGGAATTTTTGCTACATGTCTATTTAATGATATGTACATTATATCCTAATAAAGTTTTATATTTCACACATATAAATGAGCCAATAAAACATAGACAGTTTGAAGAATACTAATAAAGTGAACACAAGTATACACATCACCCAATTTAAGAAACAGAACATTACTATACACTAAGCGCCCTCTGTAAATTCCTCACCCATCCTATGCCTGCCTTCCACCAGAGGTGACCGCAACCTTGAATACTATAGTAATAACTCTCTTATATTTCTTTATAATTTTGTAAAGAAATTTAAATTTTATTTGAGATTTATTACCTAAATATGTATTCCTAAACATTATATAGTGCAGTCTTTCCTACTTTTCATCTTCAAACATTCTAAACCCTACTGTATTTATTCCACTGTGATGGCTTCTTGTGCTCAGCATTGTTTTTGAAATTCATCCAAGTTGTTAAAGGTAGCTGAGTCATTCATGCTCACTTTTTATTAGCATTTCATTATATGACTATATATCAACATATATTCATTCTATGATCAATGGACATTTAAGTTGTTTCTATTTTTTATTCTTATGAGTAATACTGCTATGAACACTCTGGTATATGTCTCCTGGTACATCTGTGCAAGAATTTTGGCATATTTCATACCCAGAAGTAGAGTTACATGTTCAACTTTACTTGATAATGCCAAGCTTTTTCCCAAAGTGGCTGCACTGTTTGTACACCTATGGGCAGTGTATAAAGTGTCTTATGCTTGAACAAAATTTATAGAAATGAAATCAAGTGAAAATAGAATCAACGGTAGCTATGACTGGGATTTTGGGGTGGGAGAATAGAACAAAGTTACAAAAATATCTTAAGATGTGTACAGAAGAAGCTCTTGTGAGGCTGAGCCCTTTTATTTTAAATTACATACCTCTGCTTAGTGGGAGTGAAGGGCTAATCATATGGATAGATGAGTGAAGCCCACTAGATTATTCTTGGCTTTTGTTGCGGTGTTTGTGGTGGTGGTATTTAGCTTTTACCTCCTAAACTCACACAGTAGAAATTTTATTACAAGAAGTTAAGAATAAAATATTGAGACAACTGTAGAGCTGAAAGAAAAGTAGTCAATGTGAAGGCTAGCAAAATGCCCTGCAATGACAGATTGAGAGGTTTTTAATTCTAAAAGGCATCCATTCTCAAGCACTGGATTTACCTTTTGACACTGGTAGCATCAGAGGTATTGCATCTGTGTCTCTAACTGGGAGGTCCCCTGATGTATGATCCACCAGATGTGACATGATCTCAGTTTCCAAGCTGTAAGAGATCCCAGAGGACAGTGAAATGAAGGAAAAGTCCAGCTAATTACATGCAACTTTAGCATGTCTTCTGCAGGCTGCACTTAAGTTGTAGCAGAAATTTCTCAGCACTTTCATGATAATATATCATAGTTACTTATGTATTGGTGTGGACCACTCTATACTTAAGAGTAAGAACAAAAATTCAGTAATAATGACATTATGTATTCAAAATGAAAATCAGTTTTTCTGATTATGGAATCGGCTGGGTGCGGTGGCTCACGCCTGTAATCCTAGCACTCTGGGAGGCCAAGGCGGGAGGATTGCTTGAGCTCAGGAGTTCGAGACCAGCCTGGGCAAGAGCGAGACCTCATCTCTACCATAAATAGAAAGAAATTACCCAAAAAACTAAAAATAGAAAAAATTAGCCAGGCACAGTGGCACGTGCCTATAACCCCAGCTACTCGGGAGGCTGAATCAGAAGGATTGCTTGAGCCCAGGAGTTTGAGGTTGCTGTGAGCTAGGCTGACACCACAGCACTTTAGCCCAGGCAACAGAGTGAGACTCTGTCTCAAAAAAAAAAAAAAAAAAGAATGAATGCACATCATTTTGGATCAATTTTTAAGTGTCTGCTCAGCTTGGATGTCAAGGATCATTCCCTTTCTCTGGGAAATGGGCCTCTAACTGCTCCCCCTCCACTCAATTTATAGGGACTGACTTCCTAGGAACCAGTTTACACTCTATGATCCAGTCCTCGCAGCCATGGCTGATTGTACCAGGGTAGACAAGTGACCCAAGCTGGGCCAATTAGATTCTCTCTCCCAGGTGGTTGGAAATGGGACAAAGAGTTAAATTAGTCTCTGTGGATGGCTAGAACTATTATGTAAACTTGGCAGCTCTGACTATATTCAGCTCTGTGGCCTGAATAATCAGGAAATACTATCTATAGAGTTGTCTCACACCTTGATCAACTCTCTTTTTTCCTAGATGATAGCATCCAGTCTCCTGCCTTTAACTTCTATGTGCATATATGCTGTTGCCTCCAAAATTTATGTCTCCATCCTTGATCTTCAGATTTGTACAACTTCCTGTCTTTTAAACATTTCCACCTGTGTGACCACTGGATATCTCAAATTTACCTCTCCCAAACAGGAATTTTGATTTCTCTCCCCCATCTGTTTTCTTCTTGGTCTTTCCCTATCTCCATAAATGACATTACCATCCTACAAGTCCTAAAGCTTGATGCCTCTTTTTCCCTCATCTGTTAGCATATCCTCCAGGTTCTTCCTAAAAAATCTGTATCGCTTTATCTCCACCAGTATAATTTAAGCCACCTGTGTTTCTTTCCTCAACTATCATAAAAATTTTAAAAAGTATGTTAGTCTTGCCATTTTTTAAGGCCTCAGAAAATTGGTTTAAGACTCCAAGCTGTTCTTCTCCATGGAAATCTTTAGTAAAAGGCAAAAGATGTATATGATTTGAGGAGCAACCAGAGTATACATAACATTTTTTAGTGCTCTCCCCATTTTCCTCTCTCATGCTCCATCGATTCTCCCTGAAACATCCAGAGTGACTTTTACAAAACAAACCAGCTCATTTGCTGGCTAAAGTCTCTGAATGGCTTTTCGTTATGTTTAGAATAAAACCTAAACTTCTTTCCAGGGCCCAAAAAATCCTACTCTGTCTGACTCCCTTCCTACTTCTTCAATCTCACTTTGTACCTGCCATCCTCTAACTCACAATACTCCTCACCACAGACCTCCTCTCTGCTCCCCGAGTCATCAAGCTCTTTCTCACTATTTCCCTTGCTCTACTGGGCTGGCTTCTTCTAATCCTTCAGTCTCTCCAGCTTCTTTTCTTCTGCCAAGAGATCTTTCTCTGACTTTGATAACTAAACTGAGCACTTCCCCAGTTATACTCTGTTATGTCCTCCTGTTTATTTCCCTTGTAAAATTTACCATACTCAGAAACTACCTGCATTTATTTACGCTAATTTATTGCCTGTACCCCCTCACTAAAATATAAGAATTTTGAAGGCACAAAATTGGATTATCTTGTTTACCTCTATGGACCCAGCACCTGAACAACTCCTGGAACGTAGTAGGTGCCCAGTGAAAAAATAATGAATAAATGAAAAGATGAATGAATGAACAAATCAAGGGAGAGAATGACATAGAGAGGCTGAGATGAGTCAAAAGGTCCTGAAAGCATTCTGTTCTTGAGTCCAGTCTTTTCCAAGGCCTGGTTCTGTTTCTACCCTTCAGTCGTGTCTTGTATAACAAATCTTCCCTTTTTGCTGAAGCTAGCTTGACTTTGTCTACTGAAGAAGCATGTTCACAAACTTTTCTGAACAGAGAAAATTAAAGAAGAAAGTAAAAAAAAAATGATTAAGAAATTCTGTCACTGGGAAAGAACATTAACATTGTGTTGATTGACTTTCCAGACAATTTAACTTGAATTGGGCCATTCGTAGTCCATTCTGTAATGTTCCCTTTTTAAAAATCACAATAAATGGACAGCACTTTCCTTTTTTTATTTTTAATTATTTTTAATTTTTTTCCTAACCACTAGACCACCAAGCAAGCATCTTTCTAATGACATAATTTAAATGGATCTATATAGATTTCATAGCATGCCTCTTGTAAAGAAGCCAAACAGTCACCCAAAAGTTGATGTACTTTCATTACGTTGAACAATAGTCCTAGGATTAGAACAGAATGGTAGTAACCAAGGAAACCATTTTGTTTTAAAGTAAATCTCCATTTAAAGTGGCATTTTCAGGCTTACCAAGATATCCATTTCCTTCCTTCCTTCCTTCCTTCTTTCCTTCCTCTCTATCTCTCTCTCCCTCACTCTCTCTCTTTCTTTCTTTCATTTTTTTGAGACAGTCTTGCTCTGTTGCCCAGGTAGAGTGCCGTGGTGTCAGCCTAGCTCACAGCAGGCCTTGGAAAGAGAGCAACCTCCAACTCTTGGGCTCAAGCGATCCTCCTGCCTCAGCCTCCTAAGTAGCTGGGACTACAGACACGCACCACAATGCCTGGCTCATTTTTCTATTTTTAGTAGAGATGGGGTCTCACTTCTGCTCAGGCTGGTCTCGAACTCCTGAGCTCAAGCGATCCTTCCTCCTAAGCCTCACAGAGTGCTAGGATTATAGGTGTGAGCCACCAGGCCCGGCTCCCATTTTCCTAATCTAGTTGTAGAGAAGTAACGTGACAGAAAAAAAGAGGTGACTGCATCATAAGCTTAGTCTTCCGGATCTGAAGCTGTTTGCAAAAACAGAGTTGTAGGGCAGAAGAGATGCTGTGGGTCTGTAATACCTGGGTCCAGAGAAGATTGTTCTGGTTTATGACCATTCCAAAATATACTACCAAAGCTGTATAGCGCAGTGGAGCAAATGAAAAGCACCATTAGAACAACAGTCAAAGAAGCTCCAAGAATGAAATGGAGTGTGTCAGAATGCCAGAATAAAAAAACCAGGACTGTCAGTGAGGGTGTGGTAAAGAAACATTCAAAATCCAATCAGGTTGCCAGATTTAACTTCACAGGAAAAAAAAAAGAGTGAATGTCAATATAAATAAGGAGAGTTTATCAATTGTTTTGAACTCAGTGAGATGTAAAACTAAAAGAATTCCCTTGCAGTGATATTCAGAATTGCAGTGCACTGGGACATAGGTAGGTTAGTGAGGGTAGAAAATAACCCTTTAGTAGTGATAGATGCATAAATCCAGCTTGATGACACTAGCAATTAAAATTTTACAGCCCGTTTCCCTTATTTTAATTTTATATTCACCTCTTATTAGATTTGGAAAGAATGAACTATAAATAGTTGCTATGATCAAGAGACTAGGAATAAGAAAAATATGGATTCACATCCTTCCTTAGTTGTGTGACCATAGACAAGTTACTTAACCACTCCGCTTTTTTCCCTTACTGGGAAAACAAGGATGAAATATTCACCTCATACGGTTATGATGAGAATAAACTGAAATAACACCTATAAAAAACTTATCATATCCTAGCTCTCTGGGAGGCCGAGGCGATCCCTCAAGGTCAGGAGTTCAAGAACAGCCTGAGCAAGAGTGAGACCTCATCTCTACTAAAAATAGAAATTAGCTGGACAACTAAAAATATATAGAAAAAACTAGCTGGGCATTGTGGCGCATGCCTGTAGTCCCAGCT
>CAUYSK010075716.1:0-41588 GCA_963575035.1 Avahi laniger
TTTTGAACATCACCATCAGAACAGCCCACAGCTGGTTCAGCACCAGCTGCAGAGACATTTCGGGTGCAGGCAACAGGCCCTTCGTGGCTCTGAAGGGCTCTGCGGCTCTGCCTCCGCTTGCCAGTGGCCTATGGCCACAACTGACCTCAGGAGGCCCTACGGATTGTTCCGTCACTAACACAAACAACTGCCAGGCAACCAGGGCGGAACATCTGTTGGGGTGGGGGAGGGGAAGCCACCCATGATCTAGGAAATTGTCCCTTATTTCGCTCTGCAATAAAAAGTTATATTACTTGTGTAGTGCCTTCGGGGAGGTGACAGGAGCTCATGGCCAGGTACTGGCCTCCTCTAAGGTCCCTCTCTCCTTGTGCTTTGTCAGTGCTGGCAAACAGGGCCACAGGAATGTAGGGCCTCCCCAAAGGTTTTATTTTTTTTATTTCAGCATATTATGGGGGTACTGATGTTTAGGTTATGTATGTTGCCCTTGCTCTCCTCCCCAAGTCTGAGTTTCAAGCATGTCCATGCCCTGGATGGTGCACGTTGCACTGTTTGTGTATGCATATACCAGTTCCCTCCTCCCCTCTCTTCCCCCCTCCCTGCTTGACATCCAATAAATGTTATTCTTATGTGTGCACTTACATGTTGATCAGTTAATAACAATTTGATGGTGAGTACAAATGGTGCTTGTTTATCCATTCTTGGGATACTTCACTTAGTAGAATGTGTTCCAGCTCTTTCCAGGAGAATACAAGTGGTGCTATATCACCATTGTTTCTTAAAGCTGAATAATACTCCATAATATACATATACCACATTTTATTAATTCACTCATGTATTGATGGACACTTGGATTGTTTCCACATCTTTGCAATTATGACTTGTGCTGCTATGAACATTTGGGTGCAGATGTCTTTCTTATAGAGTATCATTTGCTCTTTTGGGTAGATGCCCAATAATGGGATTGCTGGATCGAATGGTACTTCTACTTGTATCTCTTTAAAGTATCTCCATATTTCTTTCCACAGAGGTTGCACTGGTTTGCAGTCCCACCAGCAGTGTATGAGTGTTCCTATCTCTCCGCATCCACGCCAACATTTATTGTTTTGGGACTTTTTGATAAAGGCCAGTCTCGCTGGAGATAGGTGATATCTCATTGTGGTTTTGATTTGCATTTCCCTGATGATTAGAGATGTTGAGTATTTTTTCATATGTTTTTTGGCCATTATTCTGTCTTCTTTTTAAAAGTTTCTGTTCATGTCCTTTTCCCACTTTTTTTTTTTTTTTTTTTTTGAGACAGAATCTCACT
This sequence comes from Avahi laniger, assembly GCA_963575035.1. Lineage (NCBI taxonomy): Eukaryota > Metazoa > Chordata > Mammalia > Primates > Indriidae > Avahi > Avahi laniger. Next base: position 1,307 of record CAUYSK010075716.1, read on the forward strand.
CTTTTTGCCTAGGCTAGAGTGCCATGGCGTCAGCCTAGCTCATAGCAACCTCAAACTCCTGGACTCAAGCGATCCTTCTGCCTCAAGCCTCCCGAGTAGCTGGGACTACAGGCATGCACCACCGTGCCTGGCTAATTTTTTCTATATATTTTTAGTTGTCCAATTAATTTCTTTGTATTTTTAGTAGAGATGGGGTCTCGCTCTTGCTCAGGCTGGTTTCGAACTCCTGAGCTCAAACAATCTGCCCGCCTCGGCTTCCCAGAGTGCTAGGATTACAGGCGTGAGCCACTGTGCCCAGCCTTTTTCCCACTTTTTGATAGGGTTGTTTGATTTTGTCTTGTTGATTTTCCTGAGTTCTAGGTAGATTCTAGTTATCAGCTCTTTATTGCATTTCTAGCATCCAAAAATTTTCTCCCGTTCTGTAGGTTGTCTGTTTGCTCTTGTTGGTTTGTCTTAACCAACACACCTGGATTTCAAGTGTAAGAATTGGAGAGAAATAGACCAGAACAGGCAGGTTCTTATACTTCCAAGGATTTTCTGTGGGTCCAGTGTGTCCCCGTTCAATTCAAGTGTCCTGGATGGGGTGACAGAGCTCTGGGTTGGACACAGTGATCCAGGCCCTTTATCTCATGTTGTTCTGCCATCCTAAGCTCGTGTCATATCTTCTTTATTCATTCATCAGTTGCTGGACATTTGGATGCTTGCACATCTTGGCTATTATGAATAATGTTACATGAAACATGAGTGTGCAAATATCCCTTTGAGATACTAATTTCAATACCTTTGGATAAATACCCAGAAGTGGGATTGCCAGATCATATGATAATACTAGGTTTAATTTTTTGAGGAAGCTCCATACTGTTTTCTGTAGCAGCTGTTCCATTTTACATTGTCATCAACAGAGCACAAGAGTTCCAGTTTCTCCAATTCCTTGCTTTTTTAACTTTAATTTTTTTTATAATAGCTATCCTAACAGGTGTGAAGTAATATCTTATTGTGGTTTCAATTTGTATTTCCCTGATGACAATGGATGTGGAGCATCTTTTCATATACTTGTTGGCCATTTGCATCATATGTCTTTTTAGAGAAATGACTATTTAAGTCCTTTCCGCATTTTGAAATCTATGCGTTTGGTTTTTTGCTATTGAGTTACATAACTTCTTTGTATATATTTATTTATTTATTATTTCAGCATATTATGGAGGTATAAATGTTTAGGTTATATATATTGCCTTTGCCCTGCACGAGTCAGCGCTTCAAGCATATCTATCCCCCAGACAGTGCACACCACACCCATTAGGTGTGAATAGACCCATCCCCTCCTACCTCCTACCCCTCCCATCTGCCTCACACCTGATGAATGTTACTATTATATGTGCACGTCAGTGTTTATTAGTTAATACTAATTTGATGGTGAACACATGTTGTGCTTGTTTTTTCATTCTTGTGATACTTTATTTAGTAAAATAGGCTCCAACTCTATCCAGGATAATACAAGAGGTGTTAGATCACCATTGTTTTTTGTGCTTGAGTAGCATTCCATGGTATAAATACCACATTTTATTAATGTGGTCAGGTATTGATGAGCAATTGGGTTGTTTCCACATATTTGCAATTGTGAATTGTGCTGCTGTAAACATTCGAGTGCAGGTGATTTTTTACGGAAATTCTTTTTTTCCTTTGTGTAGATGTCCAGTAGTGGGATTCCTGGATCGAATAGTATTTCTACTTTTAGTTCTTTGAGGTATCTCCATATTACTTTCCACAGAGGTTTTATTAGTTTGCAGTTCCACCAGCAGTTATGAGTGTTTCTATCTCTCCACATCCATGCCAACATTTATTGTTTTGGGACTTTTTAATAAAGCCATTCTCGCCAAAGTTAAGTGATATCTCACTGTGGTTTTAATTTAGATTTCCCTGATGATTAGAGATGTTGAGCATTTTTTCATATGATTTTTGGCCATTAGTCTGTCTTCTTTTGAAAATTTCTGTTCATTTTCCTTTGCCCACTTTTTGATAGGATTGTTTGATGTTTTTCTTGCTAATTTTTCTGAATTCTAAGTAGATTCTAGTTATCAGCCCTTTATTGGATATGTAGCATGTGGATATTTTCTCCCATTCTGTAGGTTATCTGTTTGCTCTCATGATAGTTTTTTTGCCTGTAAAGAAGCTTTTTAATTTGATCAGGTCCCATTTATTTATTTTTGTTGTTGCTGTGATTGCCTTTGGTGTCTTCTTCATAAATTCTTTCCCTAACCTAATGTCTATAAGAATTTTTCCAACATTGCCTTCTAGAATTCTTATAGTTTCATGTCTTAGGTTTAAGTCTGTTATCTACCGTGAGTTGATTTTTATGAGAGGTGAGAGGTGCAGATCCTGTTTCAGTCTTCTGCATGTGGATTAGATGGCTTTATGAGATGGTTTTATACTGGGTTCTCAGTTCTGTTCCATTGGTCTATGTCTCTGTTCTTGTGTGAGTACCATGCTGTTTTAGTTACTATAGCTGTGTATAGTAACTTGTAGTCTGGTATAGCTTGAAGTCTGGTAAATTATGCCTCTGAATTTGTTCTTTTTGCTTAAAATTGCTTTTGCTATATGGGGTCTTCTTTTTTTCCATACACAGTGTAGAATTATTTGTTCTAGATCTGTGAAAAATGATGGTGGTATTTTAATAGGGACTGCATTGACTCTGTAGATCACTTTGGGTAGTATAGACATTTTAGCAATGTTGATTCTGCTGACCCATGAGCATAATGTAGTTTTCCACCTGTTTATGTCCTCTTCTTCTGCTATTTCCTTCCTCATTATTTCATAGTTCTCCCTGTAGAGGTCTTTCCCATTCTTAGTTAAATATATTCCTAGGTATTTTATTTTCTTTGTTGCTATTTTGAAAGGTATTGAGTCTTTGATTTGGTTCTCAGTTTGACTGTTTTTGTCATATAGGAATGCTACTGATTTGTGTACATTGATTTTGTAACCTGAGACTTTGCTGAATTTTTTTTTTTTTGGAAGATTTTTAGTTGCTGCTTTAATGTCAGTGCTTGATATTGGTCTGTTCAGGAATTCTTTTTTTCTTTATTGAGTCTAGGGAGGCTGTGTGTTTCTAAGAATTTGTCCATTTCCTCCACATTTTCAAGCTTATGTGCACAGAGGTTTTTATAGTATTCATAGATGATATTTTTTATAGTATTCATAGATGATATTTTTTATTTCATAGATGATATTTTTTATTTCCACAGAGGTTTTTATAGTATTCATAGATGATATTTTTTATTTCCAGTTGCAATTTCTCCTTTTTCATTCCTGCTTGAGCTTATTAAAATCCTTTCTTTTCTTCTTCTCATTAATCTAGCAAGAGATATGTAAATTTTGTTTATTTTTTCAAATAGCCAACTTTTTGTTTTATTAATCTTCCATATAGTTCTTTTGTCATCAATTTCATTTAGTTCTCCTTTGATCTTTGTCATTTCTTTTCTTCTGCTGGCAATCGATGTCTCTAGTTGACCATGTCCACCTTGTCCTTATCCTTTTTTTTTCTTTTGTTCAGGATTGTTTTGGCCATTCAGGATCTTCTATGGTTCCATCTAAATTTCAGGATTTTTTCTATTTCTGTGAAAAATGGTATTGGAATTTTGATAGAGATTGTATTGAATTTGTAGATCACTTTGGATAGTATCGACATATTCATAATATTGATTCTTTCAGCTCATGAACATGGAATATCTTTCTATTTGTTTGTGTTTCCTTCAGTTTCCTTCATTAGTATTTTATAGTTTTCAGTAGATAGGTCTTTTACCTTCTTGGTTAAATTTAGTCTGAAATATTTAATTTATTTTTGTTGCTATTGTATAATTTCCATGACTTTGTGTAGAATTGAGTGTTACTCTTGGAATTGATTTCCAGTTTTATTGTGCTATGGTCTGAGAAGATACATGGTATGGCTTTGATTTTTAAAAGTTTGTTGAGACTTGTTTTGTGGCCTAAGATGTGATTGATCTTGGATAATGTCCCATTACTGATGATAAGCATGTATATTGAGTAGTTTTGGGGTAGACTGTTCTGTAAATGTCTATTAGGACCATTTGTTTTAGGGTCCCATTTAGATCCAATGTTTATTTATTTATTTTCTGCTTTGTTGATTTGTGCACCTCTGACAGTGAGGTATTGAAGTCCCTGGCAATTGTGATGCTACTATTTATTTCCTTGCTTAGCTCTAGTAGCTCTAGTAGAATTTGTTTTATATATCTGGGAGCTCGTGTGTTAGGTGCATATATATCTAGTATTGTTATGTCTTCTTGTTGAATTGTTTCCTTTGCCATTATGTAATGTCCATCTTTGTCTTTCTTTACATTGATGATTAAAAGTCAGTTTTGTCTGATATGAGAATGGCTATACCTGCTCTGTTTAGGTATTCATGTGTGTGGAATATTTTTTTCCATCCTTTTACATTGAGCCTGTATGCATTCTTGTGGTTTAGATTTGTCACTTGGAGACAAAAGATAATTGGATTGTGTTTTTTCACCCATTCAGCCAGCCTACGTCTTTTGAGTGGCACATTTAAACCATTAACATTAGAGATAGAATTGATATGTGGGATGCTATTCTGTTTATCATGTTGAGTAGTACCTTATTGCTTTGTTTTCTCTCTTGTGCTTTAGCTTTTTTGGTTGATTTTAGACTGGTGGGTATCCATTGTGCCGATTTGTGTATAATGCAATTCTGACTATTTCCTACAGACCAGGTCTAGTCATGACAAATTTCTTCAGTCTTTGTTTATCTGTAAAAGACTTAATTTCTCTATCAATTGTGAAACTTCATTTTGCAGGATACAAAATTCTAGGCTGGCAGTTGTTCTGTTTAAGAAGATTGAAGATGGGGCCCCACTTCCTTCTGGCTTATAAGGTTTCTGCTGAGAAGTCTGCTGTTAGCCTGATGGGTTTTCCTTTGGAGGTCAGATATTGCTTACATCTAGCTGCTTGTAGAATTTTCTCTTTCCTTTTGACTTTGCCCAGGTTAATTACTATGTGTCTTGGAGATGTCCTATTTGCTATGAATCTTTCTGTTGTTCTATTACCATCTTATATCTGGATGTCTGGATCTCTGATGGTACCAGAGAAGTTTTGCTCAATAATTCCCTTGAATAGATTTTCCATGCTTTTAGCTCTTTCTTCTTCTCCCTCAGGGATAAATATAATCTGTATGTTACTTCACTTTGCATAGTCTCTTATCTCTCTAAGTGATTGCTCTGCCTTTCTTGTTCTCTTCTCCGCCTCTTTAAATGACTGGGTTAGCTCGAGAGCCTTGTATTTGAGCTCTGAGATGCTTTCTTCTCCTTGGTTTAACCTGTTGCTGAAGCTTTCTACTGTGTTTTGAAATTCCATAAATGAGTCTTTCATTTCTTCAAATTCTATTATATTCTTTCTTATGATGTCAAGCTCTTCAGTAACTTTTTCATTAATTTCCTGAAATTATTTTTGGCTTCCTTTTGTTGGTTTTCAACTTTCTCTTCAATTCCATTCATCTTATTTGCCATTCATATTCCGAATTCCATTTCAGCAATTTGCTTGTGGTCAGGGTTTACTACTGTGGCTCTATTATGATCCCTTGGGGATGTTGATCTGTTTTGTTTTTTCATGTTGTCAGGATTCTTTTGCTGGTTACTTCTCATCTGAGACCTCTTTTCTTGACTCAGGGCTAATAGGTTTGTATGCCACCTGTTTTTGCTGGGAACTTTCCTGCTTAATTAGAAGAAGTGGAGGTCCCTAGATGGTGCTTTTGTCCCTACTCTGGAGTGTTTATGTGGCAGGGGAGAGGTATGTGTACTAGTAGCCTGTAATGCAGCTGTTCTGATTAGTCCTGCTCACCTGTGATTGCCACTGTTGAAGCCTGTGCTGGATGATCTTTGTGCTCAATGTTGGATTGTCCACCAGGCAGTTGTAGAAAGTTCAAGTTGAGAGGTGGGCAAGACCCTCTCCATAGAGGCTGGCATTGTGGGGATTCTTCTGCCTGGGGTTTCCCCATAGAGGTGACAGCAGCAGCTAGGAGAGGCTATCTAGGCAGTGATCATGGGTTCCTGGACTGTGGGCATTTGCTCGATCTAGGTCCAAGTATACTGGTGGCTTGAGGCTTGGAAATCCCTTGTGGGGTGATGGACCTTGTAGCAATTCTGCTGTCCCTGCAGCAGTGGTGGAGGCTCAGAAGTGGGATCTTGGGGTTCAAATGCAGCACTGGAATCACAGGGAGAGTGTCCTATGCTTGGCAGGAGCTCTGGAGCCTCAGGGGCAGAGCCTCAGGTTCCAGCATGAGAGCCTGAGAGCTGGGACTGGGGAGAGGCCACAAGCAGGGCTTCTGAGCAGGGTCTCTGAGCCAGAAGCAGGGCTGTGCAGGTGGTGGGCTGATCCAACCTAGAGGGTGGAATCAGGTCCAAGCAGGTTCTGGGCTGTTTCACAGGCTCGGGGACTGTGCAGATGCGAAGTCACGGGGGTGGAGGTTCATTCCAGTGGTACAGGGACTACGGAGTTATCCTTACATCCCCCGGGATCCATAAAAACAGTCACTGAAAGCCTCCCAGGTCAGAGCCTGCAGTAAGCCTGTCAACTCCTGTGCTCAGATCTCATTGTGCTTTAGGGGAGGGGCACTTGACTTTCAGCTACAGGCTATGGCTCAGAGGAGCCTCTGTTTGGTCCACTCCCTCCTCAACTTAGTGGGGATAATGTGAAGGCCACTGCTGCAAAGCTTAATCCTCTGCCTCCCTGGCGCCATGCACCCGAGAGTACAGGATGGCTTCAGCTGCGGAAACACAGGATTGGCTGCTGCCCAATCCCTACTGTGCCTGTTGTCCAGTGAAGTGACCCTGCACAGACTCCAGGCAGGTCCCTAGTCCATCCAGGCAGAGGCCTGTGGCAGTGCAGGGAGCTCTCTCACAACTTGGCCACAGTGCCTGCAGGTTGAGTGCGGTGCCCCAGTGCTCTATCCTCCTATTCTTTCCCACGTATAGATGCCTCCCCTTATTTTGTCGAATGTATCAACGCGTCACCTTTTTCACACAGTGTCTTGTGTTGTTTCTCTGTGAATTCATAATAGGTAGGCATCTGCCTAAAATTGTGCTTCTTTCCTTGGGAGCGGCATGCTCGTGTGCTGCTTCTAGTTGGCCATCTCTATTCCACCCTATTTTTGTTGCTATTGTAAATGGGAGTTTCTTAATTTTCTTTTCACAGAGTTCATTATCAGTATATAAAAAGGCTACTAATACTTTTTTCTTTTTCTGAGATAGGATCTCACTCTGTCACCTGGACTAGAGTGGAATGGTGTTATGGCTCACTGTAACCTCAAACTCCTGGGCTCAAACGATCCTCTTGTCTCAACCTCCAGAGTACCTGGGACTACAGGCATGTGCCAGTAGACTTGGCTATTTTAAAATTATTTTGGTAGGCTGGGTGCGGTGGCTCACGCCTGTAATCCTAGCACTCTGGGAGGCCGAGGCGGGTGGATCGCTCAAGGTCAGGAGTTCGAGATCAGCCTGAGCAAGAGCGAGACTCTGTCTCTACTAAAAAATAGAAAGAAATGATCTGGACAACTAAAAATATAGATATGTAAAAAATTAGCCGGGCATGGTGGTGCATGCCTGTAGTCGCAGCTACTCGGGAGGCTGAGGCAGAAGGATCACTTGAGCCCAGGAGTTTGAGGTTGCTGTGAGCTAGGCTGATGCCACGGCACTCACTCTAGCCCAGTCAACAAAGCGAGACTCTGTCTCAAAAAAAAAAAAAGAAAATATTTTGGTAGAGATGGGATCTTGCTATGTTGCCCAGGCTGGTTTAAAACTCTTGTCCTCAAGTGATCCTCCTGGTTTGGCTTCCAGAAGTGTTGGGATTGTGGGCTTGAGCCACCATGCTTGGCCTGGTTTTTGTATGTTTATTTTGGATCCTGTAACTTTACTGAATTCATTTATCAGTTCTAACAGTTTTTTTGGGTTGAGTCTTTAGAGTTTTGTAGGTAGAATATCATATAATCAGAAAATAGAGACAATCTCACTTCTTTTCCTAGTAGGATGCTTTCTATTTCTTTCTCTTGCCTAGTTACTTTGGCTATGTCTTCTAGTACTATGTTAAAAAGAAATGGGTGAGAGCGGGCATTCTTGCCTTGTCCCTGATCTTAGAGGAAAAGCTTTCAAATTTTCACTGTTGAGAATGATGCTAGCCATAAGTTTTTCACACATGGCCTTAATTATGTCTAGCTAAAGATTTGTTGATTTTTTAAAATTTTTTTTCAAGAGACTAACTCTTAGTTCCATTAGCGTTTTTCTATTGTTTTTCTATCTGTAGTTAATTTATTCTCTACTCTGATTTTTGTTATTTTCTTTCTTCTGCAAAATTTGGGCTCAGTTTTTTCTTTTTTTAGTTCCTTGAGGTATAATGTTATATTGTTTATTTTACAACTTTTATTTATTTATTTATTCATTCATTTTAGAGATAGTGTCTCCCTCCGTTCACCAGCCTGGAGTGCAGTGGTGTGAACATAGCTCAATATGGTATCAAACTCCTTGGCTTAAGCAATTCTCCCACTTTGACCTCTCTCAGAGTGCTGGGATTACAGGTGTGAGCCACTGCACTGGCCAAGATCTTTCTTCTTGTTTGATATAGATGTTTATTGCTATACATTTCTATCTTAGGAATCCTTCTCCTGAATTTTATAAGCATTGGTATGTTGTGTTTTTATTTTCATTTGTCTCTAGATATTTTTCAATTTACTTTTTAATTGCATCTGTGACCCCTTTCTTGTTTAGAAGCATGTTGTTTAATTTCCACATATTTGTGTACTTTCTAAGATTTCTCCTGTTATTGATTTCTAGTTTCATGCCATTGTGATCTGAAAGAATACCTGATATGATTTCAGTCCTCTTAAATTTGTTCATATTTGTTTTGTAGACTAACACATTTATCCTGGAGCATGTTCCATGTGTACTTGAGAAAAATTTATATTCTGCTGCTGTTGGCTGGAATGTTCTGTATATGTTTATTAGGTCCATTTGGTTTAAAATTTAATTCAAATCCATTGTTTCTTTATTGATTTTCTGTCTATATTATCTGTCTGTTGTTGAAAATGGGGTATTAATTAAGATCCCCCACTATTATAGTATTGTAGTCTATCTCTTTCTTCTGATCATTTAATAATTGCTTTATGTATTTAGGTACTCCAGTGTTGTATACATTTATATTTATAGTCGTTATATTCTGTTGGTGAATTAACTCTTTTATGATTATGTAATGATTTTATTTGTATCTTTTTACAGTTTTAGACTTAAAGTCTATTTTTTTCTGATATAAATACAGCTACCTGTGCTCTCTTTCATTTTCCATTTGCATGGAATATCTTTTTCCATCCCTTCACTTTTAGTCTCCTTGTGTCCTTACTAGTAAAATGAATCTCTTACAGGCAGGAATGGTTGGTTCTTCTCTGTTTTATATCCATTTAGCCACTCTATATCTTTTTGTAGAAGAATTTAATCCATTTACATTCAAGGTAATTATTGATAGGTAAGGACTTGCTATTGCCATTTTATAATGCTGGATAAAGTATTCTTGGTTGTTCCCTGACTTCAGCACTTTAAATATATCATATCACTTTCTCAGCCTGCAGGGTTTCTTCTGAGAAATCTGCCAATAGCTATATTGAAGTTCTCTTAAATTTGATGTCTCTTAGCTCTTGCTGCTTTCGGTATTCTTTCTTCATCTTTGATTTTTGATAATTTGATTATAATGTATCTTGGTGAACTCCTCTTTGGGTTGAATTGATTAGAGATTTCTGAGCTTTCTGTACCTGTACCTTATTGTTTTTCCTCAGATTTGGAATATTTTCAGCCATTATTTTCTAAATATATTTTCTAGGTCTTTTTTCTCTCTTATTCCTCTTGAATTACTAACACCCAAATATTAGTTTGCTTGATGGCATCCTATAATTTCCATAGGCCTTAATTTTTATTCTTTTTTATTCATTTTTTGGTCCTCTGAGTAATTTTCAATCTCTTATCTTTGAGCTCACTTATTCTTTCTACTGTTTGATCAAGTCCACTGTTGAAGCTTTCTATTGAATTTTTTAGTTCAGTAATTATATTCTTTATCTCTAAGATTTTTTAAAAATTATTGTTTATATTTTGTTGCCAGAACTCTCATTTTGCTCATGAATTGTTTTTCAAATTTTGTTTAATTTTCTATCTATATATTCTTAGGGTTTCCTAAATTTCTATAAGAAGATTATTCTGAGTTCTTTTTCAGTCATTTCAGAGATCTCCATTTCTTCTGAATCTATTACTGGAACATTACTTTTCTTTTGGTGGTGTCACATTTCCCTGATGTTTTATAATCCTATGTTCTTACTTTGATGCCTGCACATTTGAGGAGACTGCCACCTCTTCTGGCCTTTGCAGGTGTTCTCCAGTGGTGATAGACCTTTACTTTTAGTCTAGCCTGAGATTTTGGATAGGTTTGCTTAGAACAACCCTGGACAGACAGACCTTGGTGTCAGGCTCTCTAGTTTGGCTGGGTTGCTTCCTGTACTCTGAAGTCAAATGGTATTGCTGCCTCTGCTCCATGGTTCAGTGAGACCACTGTCTGGACTGCCATTAAATGGAGCTGTGGATCTACTGGCTGAGGTCTGCAATTATCTCTGGTCAGGCAAGTTTGCAGGTTGTCCTCCCTGGCTGGGTGTTACTGTTGTTTGGAATCTGAAGTTGAGCAAGGCCGTGTGCTGGGCTCAGAGGTTGCATGAGGTCTCTGGGGTTGCTGCTTAGCCACAGGGAGTGGATAGGACCTGAGGCTATGAATCACAAATGTGCATGGACTTGGGTTTTTCTCTCAGCCAAGGTTAGGCTTAAGCACAGCACCAGGGCTTGGTGGAGTTGTCCCTTATCATCTGGGGTTGGGTTGGGCCAGATACTCCTTCCATGGGCAACCCTGTAGTTGCCTCCTGGCTTGGGGAAGTCTTAATAGCATTTGCTCATTTTATAATTGGGTTATTTTAAATCAAAATATTGTCTATTCTCTACTTTCCAGGTAACAGAATATTTGTTCTTTTATTACATAAGAGTTCAAGTTGCTTTATGGTAGAAAAGTCACTAACATGTCAGGCTGCTTTGGGCAAGCAATTGGCTTTTGGATATTTCCTCTTGCCCAAGTGCTATAAAAATAAGAGGATTTGGCTGCTTGTGGAAATCATTTATCTGAGGCAGGGCAGTTACCCAGCATATTGAGTGAATCAATGTTCTTATTAACATTTGGGGGCTGGTTCAATGTGCTTATTGGTCCAACAAGGACCTTTATTCCCTTAATGTTTGGGAGGATAAAGGCATTAACATCTGGCTGTTCTCAGCAAAATTTCTGATCAAAAGTAATTTGTTCATTTAAAAAGATGGACCAGGAGAGGGAAAAAATATTATACACACTTAAACACATACATACATAAATGCACACACTCATACACATACTCTTATACTTTTTGATATAAATAAAATTTTCATACATCACTCTTCACAGCACACACAATCCCTACTCACAAATATGTCTCCAGTATAATATTCTATCAGCCCTTGTGTATAAACAGGTACACCTAGACCCAGACACACAGAGGTACACACCACACACACCCATATTTAAACACATTCATTAACACACGTGTTCATGTTTTATATAACTGCATTGTATGAAACGCTCACTCACTTCTACATGTTAACATATGTTAGCATTGTATTGCAATTTTCCGGATATGTACCCTGATAATTCTTATGCACATATCACAATCACCCTCTCCCCCAGCATATTCATCAGCTAACACATACAACTGAAATGCTCCTCCTGTCCTCCTTCACCACACATTGTTTTTGATTTCTGTGTCTGTGAAATTGTCCTTTGCCTAGAAGCTGCTAAAGCTTGTTAATGCATTTCATGTAGCTAATTTTCTATTTTGCAAGCACAAATATCATTTGATCCCTGTTAATCTAGAAAATGCTGTTATCAGGTAAAAAACAACAAAAAAGTATTACTAAATGAGTCTCCTCCATTTTCTATTCATGGGGTTAATCCACATTCTCAGGTAAATAGATTAAGTGGAGGAATTTAGAAGAGTCCAGAAAGGAGAATGAGGGACCCCAAAGGGGCTCATTTGTTTTTGTGTTGTGCCCCAGGAAGCAAAATACTTCTCTAGAGAAGCTCTTTTTTTAAAAAATAGATTTTGATGCCAAAGAAGATATGTAACATAAATGCAAGTTGTAAAGCATAACAATAACTCATCACCCAATTTAAGTTCCATAACATAACCAAACTAATTCTTTGTTCTTCCAGTCCCATCTTTTTTCTTAACCCTTGATGCAAGAATTTTATAACATTTTTACTCTGATCACCTCCACTCCCCAACTTATGTTATTGCTGTCTAGTATTTTATTTCTGTACTCTTAAGCCCCTAAATTAGACATTATTGTTATTTTGTAACAATTCTAACAGTTTCATAAGACAATATTTGATTAGATTTATACACACATTAACCATTTTCTTTGCTCACCTTTTTTTTCCTTCTTATCTCTCTTACTCTTTGGGAGTTACTTAGTGAAAGTTTGGATATGCCATTCTTGGAGTAGTGATTTTTCTTTTCTCAACCCTTTGAAAATATTATTCCACTGTTTTCTGGCTTCTTTTGTTGTTGAGAAATTTGCTACCAGCTTTATATGATTTTTTTCCCCTCTGGCTACTTTAATAGCTTCTCTTTGGTTTGGGTATTCTATGTTTTTACTACAATGTGTCTAGATATGAATTGCTTTATGTATCCTGCCTGGGATACATTTTGTTTTGAGTTAATCACCGGTTATTACCCCCTCGATTATTATCTCTTACCCATTTTCTCTAGTGTCTCCTTTTGAGAATCTGATTAGTTGGCTGTAAGCCCTCCTCATTCTGTTTTCCATATAATTTAACCTCTTTTTTTAATTTCCTATCTCTTTGTATTATGTTCTTGTCCAGTTCTATTGCTTTACACTTTTTGTCTTCATGAAGTATAATCTGATATTTAATCCCAATTTTGATTTTTTTCCAACAACTTTTTTCATTTGTAGAAGCAATTCCAAACATGCCTGTTCATCTTTAATATAGGTTAGTATCTCTTATCTGAAATTTTCAGGACTGAAATATTTTTAATTTTGGATTTCTTTTGAATTTTGGAATATTTGCACTTTATTTATTGGTTAAGTATCCCAAATCCCAAAATTTGAAGTTTGTAATGCTCCAGTGAGCATTTCCTTTGAGAGTCATGTTGACATTCAAAAAGTTTCAGGTTTTGGAGCATTTTGGATTTTGGATTTTCAGATTTGGGAGGCTCAACCTGTACTTTCTTATTTGTTCCTCATTTTTATGATTCTGATTTTTATTTCTTTATATGCTAATTTCATAGCTGCATTTTGATGTATATTTTACATTTTTAGAATTCAAAGTCCTCATAGACCTCAGTGTATCATTTACTATTTCTGTGGAGTCTCAGCCATGCTGGCTTCTCTTACGTGTTTCGTGATCTTTGATTGTACTGAATTTGTTTGATTTTAATTCCTGGAAATCACAGGAGCTTAAATTGTCCATGGTTTTCTTCAGAAAAGATTGTGTTGGCTTCTGCTAAGGTATTTTCACAATTTGGGGTTACATTGGCTTCTTTCAATGGTCTTTGACTTTATTATGAGAGTTGCAGACTCTGTTCCCCCACTTCCTGTTGCCCCAAGATATGAGTCCAGTGTTGCTGAAGCCTGTGCTTTCAGAGCAACCCCACCTTTCATGTTTGCTGACTACTTCCAGATCCATTTTTAGCTTTCGTGGAGGGGTGAGGGCCTGGAGATTTTTATTTCTTCCAAGAGGCCTCACAATGCATTAAGAATAATATTTTATCTAGAATATAGTTGTTTTAGTGTAATACTTCTTTGGATTATATAGTCTGTGACTGTCAAAAATGAATTTGCAAACTCTGGTTTTAATTGATAATCTGCTCACTCTGCTGATATTGAAAATCTCCTAGTAGGATCTATATTTATATAAAAAACTTTGATAAATATTTCAGAGGATTTGACCACAGGAGCTCAGAGACTCATGCAAGCAATAGGCCAGGCATACTTAAAAATATGTAGCCAACGAAGATATAGACATCACTGCTGAAGACCGAAAACCGGTTTATGCCTGCAGTAAGGAAGAGCAGATGGCCAATTTGTGATGGAGACTGTTACACTTTTACTGTCAAGGCTTAGTATTATTTTAACCTCTGTAATGAAGGCTTCACTGATACCCCACAATAACTAACTAACCTCCCTCCAACTCCCAACTCAGTTCATCTGGACTTTTTATGTCTTATATGCATGTATTAGAAGTTCTTAGGCTAGTCAGTAAACTCCCTGGGTTCAGGGTGTATGTAGTATGTTTCTCTACATCATCCCAGTACCTGGCATAGTGTCAGGAAAATCACGGGTATTAAAAACATATTTATTGAATGAGTTAATTCTATACTGTATTGCAAGCATTTATATATATCACTCCCTTTATATTGTAAACCTCTGACTGGATCTTATTTATCTTTTACCATTTAGCACAGAATCTTAAATGTGATAGGTATTGAAAACTGTGAATAAGTGAACTAAGTCAATGTTAAAATAAATATGCCTTTGAATGTTGAATAATGATTTCAATTCCTAATGCTTTTATTAAAGGTATTAGTACCTATAAGCAAGTGAAAACAAGTTTGCATTTCCGCAAGTATGCATGACCATTTCATCCTGCATTTCCTGGTGAAGACCCATATTGAGCTGCTCTTTCATGTGCTGACACTTGTATTTATTTTTACCCTCGCATTTTTTAACATGAATAATTCTTTTCTAAAATATAAGGGTAAATAGAATTTAGGATTCTAAATTTTCTGTTTGCTGTGAACTGAATTGGATCATCACCCCCCAAATTCGTATGTTGAAGCCTTAACCCTCAATAGGACTATTTTTAGAGATAGGGCCTGTGAGAAAGCAATTAAGGTTACATGAGGTCATGAAGGTGGGGCCCTGAATCAATGGGATTAGTGTGCTTATATGAAGAGACACCAGAGCCCGCCCCCACCCCACCCATGCCATGTGAAGACAGGCAGGCATCTGCAAGCCAGAAAAAGGGCCCTCTCCCAAACCTGACCTGCCAACACCCTGATCTCAGACCTCCAGCCTCCAGAATGCCGAGCAAATACATTTCTGTTGTCTGAGCCACCTGATCTAAAGTATTTTGTTATGGCAGCCTGAAGTGACTGAGATATTTTGTTCTGGGTTTAAATATTTATGGGTAATGTAAAGTGTCATAACAATTTATGCCTCAGTTTTATAAGTACCTGAGGGATTGAAGGGGCTGCTAAAGGGAACATAAGGGAATAATGTTGGATACTGGCTGAGCAACCTTCGCTTGAATCACATTTTAAAGGAGACTAATGATGTGGTTTATAGGAGGGGAGCATTTTAGATTAGAAAGAAATATTAGAACTGAAGTTATAGCCATTCACTTAATCATTTAAAAAAGATTATAGATTTCTTCTGGTGCTGGACATGGAGGTTTACATGATCCACAACTTAGCTGAAATAAACTATACAAAATAGTCCTTCAGCAAGTGCTGAAACCATAAAATGTCTGTTTTCCACACTCTGGAAATCCATTTACCTTTTTGGATATGTACAGGGCACTTATTAATTTCCAACACTACTGTGGATCAAGGGAGGTGCATAGGAGGAATACATTCGACAAATTATTTTTATTATTTCATATTTTTAATCCCCGTTTGGGGTCAGGTGTTTAGGGCTTGCAGGCAAACTGTAGTTTTTCTTCGTGTCTCCTCATTTCATGTTCATTCCTGCTGCGGGGTATGGATGAGAACCTACACCTCGACCTTGGACAGCTGGATGAATTTCACGGGAGCTATCTCTTGCAACAATAAATTGCTTTCTTCTCTGAACTGAGGTAGGCTGCTTTCACTGACAACTGACGCCCACCAACTTCTACCTACCTGAGACTGAAAAAAAAGGACATCAGATTAACCCTGAACTCCCTCCGAGAAGGATCATCCAGATGGACCTTCTGCAAATGTGAAACTTAATGACCATACCTGATACCTTCAGTCTATTCCATCAAGTGGTTTGCAGAGCAAGACTACTCTGTTGTCATTGATCTTTATGTGTTATAATTTGCAAAAGAACAGAGTTGGAGCATGGAATTATTGTCCTATATTTTTGCTCTCTTTCAGGCTGGAGGACAAACAATTCTTCTGACTTTTTGGAGATTTAGATAAGGCAAAAGAATTTTATTTCCATCTAGGAGGAAAAAGAACCGTGCTGTCCTAAGTTTGGTGTCGTCTGAATTTGAAGCAGAGACACATGTGACTGGCTGGATATTGGCATTTGCTTCCCAGATGGACTCAGCATCTATTTCGGATATATTTAGAGAACCATCTTTGTCCCTTAAATTATACTAGGCACTGTGAGAAAGGCAAGAGAGGTTTACAACACTGTTTCTGACCTCTGAAGCTTTCATCTCTGGTTCTAGACAGAAGAAACAGGATAAAACTAATAAATTTGTGTGCTAAATGCTAAAGTAATCTGGGTTCTAGAAATTTTGGCACAAGCTCTTTGGCATAGGTGGTAGTAAAGACCTATTAGGTGTATCTATTTTGAAGAACAACTGATCCTTACAGTAATATTTCAAATTCTGTCTGATTTTACAGAAGTAGCATGGCTGAACCAAGAAAGCTGTCTGAGAAGCGAACAAAGACCCCCTTTTATTGAAGTGATTGCCATTTTACCATGGCCCAGTTTGCTTTTGGTAAGAGTCCTCAGAACATCTTGGAGCAACTTGCTGTGCCTATCAGTAAGATTTTGTTTTTTAAAACCACAAAGAGAGATTTTTTTTTATTGTTAAAAAAATATGAACAATAGAAAAGGAGAGAACTAATAAAAATCACGCAACATTCCAGCATCTAGTGATAAAATATTAACTTTTTGATTTTTTTGCATTTTTGTTCTAAATAAAGATAGTTATGACAAAAATACATCTTTTATGTTTATTTTGTTCTGCCTTGTTTTATTGTTTTTGAGGAAACAATTGTCTGTACGTTGTGTCTCTTTTTTTGTTTTTCTCTGCCATACTTTGATTCTCTCCTTGCCACCTTCTTTAGCATTACCTGTGGTGTACTTTTGCTTTTAAATTCAGTTTAAATTTCTGCAATGATATCGGTCTTCTCCTGAATTTTCTTCCTTACCTCCTCAGCTTTTTTTTTTTAACCCATTCTATTATCTCTTGTATCTTTTTAAAAACCAAAGTCTCATTTCTTTTTTATTTTCTCGAAAATACAAAAAAATTGTTTGCCTCAAATGCTCTTCATCTTTCAGAAAAAGGTTTTTTATCGGCCTTTTGCTTTGTATTTGTCTCAGAATTTTTGTTAGATTCTATGTTGATTAAAACATTTCTTTTCTTCTCTGGCAGGTAAACTTCTATTTGTTGGTGTTTTATTCCATGCAAGCCAATTGTTTCTAGATTATACCTAATCTTTTTCTGCTGGTCAGTGACAAATTTGGTCGGCTTTCCTTTCCTGATTGTGGTGTGTTTTTCATACTTAGTTGCAGAAAAAGATTTAAGTGCATTAGGCACATCTCTCTCCTGGTGCACTTATCTCCTTAATCTGCTTGTTACAGACGAAACAGCTGAGACATGGAGAAGTCAGGGGCAAGACTTAATTCATGTAGTTAATGACAGCGTAAAGACTGGACAACTGTTTTCCTGAAGTACTTCCATCCCAGAGTTTTTATTACAAAAAAATACCATGTGAAAAGTTTTTAAGGACTCTGACTTTCTTGTTAAGCTAGTCAGCCATCCAAGAGAAATGAGAGTTTTGGTTCTAGAACTGATGCCACTAATGTGAACTGTCTCTGTGATTGGGTTTGTTTATAAGTGTAATTGTTTAGTCAAAGGATATGAGGTTAGCAAATGTTTCACCATGCCATAACATGGGTCACTATTTTTCTAGCTTCTCGTAGGTGATTTTTTTGCCATTTTTCCAGCATTGTCTCACAGTTTCTCATGATTTTCCAGAATTCTAACACAGTCTTCTGAGTATTTTTATCCTCCTATAACAGTTTCCTTGCTCCATACTGTTTCCCAAACCAATTCCATATACTTTAGGTTATTTTCATATCAGACCTCACTTTCAGTATCAACTTTTTAAATCAGGTATCTGTGTTGCCACTGCATAATGCAACATAACAAGCAAGGCACCGGATGACAGATAATTGGTGCTAGAAAATTGAGCCCTATTTGATTATTTCAACGACCAACATATATGGAACATATCTTAGACTTATGAATCGTTCTAGATGCTGACATTGACCTTTGAACAAAAGTGATGGTGCGAGTTGTCATGGAGGGGAGCGGAAATGCCTTGGGAGTGGAGGTGGCAAACTGGCAGTTCACAAATTTACCAAGGAAAGCATGCTAATGAAACTGCTACGGTTTCTCGGGGACACTCCACCGCTACTGTAGTCGTTGTCAGCCTTAGCTTCGTGGAGAGCCACGTGATGAATGCTCTTCACGTGGGGGACCTTCCGGTAGACACCCTGGTCTTGTCATGCTCACTTCTTGGCTTGTTGGCTATAACTTCCTCTCTCGCTCCCATTCAAGAAAACATATCAATATATGATTAAGAGTTATGGATGTTATTATTGGACTAACTTTGAACTCGTGTATCAAAACAGTCAATTATATAAAAACCTTAATTATTTAAACTTTTTATTAGTAAAATCTCACTTATGAACTATCTCACTCCTGACTGTAAAATACCAGTTTCCTGACTGGCAAATATTATGATGGGAAAACGTTTTCTGATGAAACAAAGTCCAGATTTATTAACATTCATTAATGTAAGACCCTCCATGGTGTCTTCTCTGCTTAACTCTCTCCGCAATCTCATTGCTTGCCTACCAAACTGGTTGTAGGATCAGTGTGGTGCACATCACCCTGTTTCTGCCCACATGCAGGTTTTCATGCTCTGCTGCCTCTGGAATGGCCTCTTCGTTCCTCCCTCCTGTTCCTTGTGGTGGCTAACTTTTATGATCTTTAAGGTCTGATTCAAACATCTCCTCCTCCAGGAAGTTTTCCTGGTTTTCCTCAGTATTCTCTTCCAATCCTTTTCTGAGTCCTTACGATGTCCTATGCATAGCTCTATCCTTATCACATAGTGTACTTTATATTTTTGTGTCTATCATCTGACTAGACTGTGATCTCCTGTGGGCAAGTGCTATATCTTTCTGTACCTGGGATCCTTAGAGTCTAGCACAGTGCCGGAAACAGTACATATGTGTTGATCATCAAATAAAGGGAAAAGATAATGAATGAGTGAGAATATAAGCAGACAAATATAGTGCAAATTTCAAGTTTTAAAGAAGTAACAAATAGGCAAGCTTTACTGTACACACTGGACTAAGGGTTAACTCAATTGTCTCTCTCACATTTGAACTTCTGGGAAGACAGAAATGGTTCTTTCTAGAGCCCACGATTCTATTACTTTCCAGTCCAGGGTGCTGCTGATTCGATTATCTTCCAGTTTTCCTACCACCTTTTTTTTTTCTTTTTTTACTGAATTCGAAATGCTTAACACATAGCTATTAAATTGTTAATAAGCAAGAATAAGTATGTCATTAATTTGAAAATATTTTATTCAGAGGATGGACTTGCTGCAAGATTTCAGTGGTGGCTACACAATAATTAATGAATTTAATTTCCAGTGCTAAATATATCATAATCTGAGGCTGAGTTTATGTGCTAATTGCAGTTAGACCCAGAAGAGAGTATGCTTTCTTGGCCTGACATCAGGTTACTCCAGTTTTCCCTTTTAAAAGCACATCTCCTAAAATAACTCTTCTAGGAGGCTGAGCTGACAAGAACACCAGGCCCACTGGCCTCCAGAATGCCCGTGCGTTTGTGTTTGCTGAGGGTTATGGTGGCCGGCCCTGATACAAACGGGCACACGCAGTCAGGCTGGGGCTGAGGGCCGCCTTCAGCTCTTGCTCCCTACGTGATTTTGAAGAAGCTAGTTTATCCACTTGAGCTCTAACTTCCTCATCTGATAAAATGAGGGTTATTGATACATAAGTTGTAAGTACATGTGGTAAGTTCAAAGATCTGGTCATAATAGATGCTGAATGCTTGGCACTGATATTGTAATCTTTACTGCAATAGGGTTGAGGATCTCTATATCCAGTTGTAAGCCAAGTGCCAAATACATTGAGATTCAGGCCTACCCTTCCACCTCCCCTTGACCTTGAGGCCTGGCTCGAATGCTCTAACTTTGTACTGTCATCCTTATAGCAACCTGTCACTTTCGACCCCTCACCCAGCTCCTGGGCTGCAAAATGAGAAAGGCTGTCATCTGCAAAGGCTGCACCACCAATAAAGGGGCCCCTCTGGTCTCAGGACTCTGGCTTTTCACTTCCTTGACCTCTCTGTGTCTCTCTGATGCCTGGGCTTCCTATTAGGAGAGCCCATTTTCAAAACTCCAGAATTAAAGCAGGCAGGTGTGTGCTCCCAGTCTTTCATTATGTATTTTTCCTGAGCAGCTTGGAATGGCATTCTATGCAGCAAGCTGGGGAAGAGAAAGACGTAGGTGGGGGCAGGAGCTCTGTGGTATTTGACTCTCCCAACTGCTGGGCTATGGGTCCTGCTCATCATACATCACGTCCACCAGAGGAGCCTCTGCACATCCCGACCTAAGTAAGCAGGCAGCCGCCACCTTCCCGACTAATTGAAAGGCAGCCGAGGGGGCAGCTGTTCATGTTAACCTGGGCATAAACGGCTTCTGGAGTTTGTGTTTGCATTTCTCACTGAGGGAGCTCTTGTCTTAGTTCAGGACACCCGTGCTTAGATTTAATGAATCCAATGGTTCTTATCAAGTTGAAATCAGGAGGGTTTTCAGGCCCACTTGCATGGGAGGCCATTTTTGGTTTGTTGGATAATGAGTTGTGTAAATAAAAAATAGGTGGAAACCTCTGTAGCTCTGGATCACACGGAGAGTCCTAGCTAGAGAAAACGCCATTTAATGGGATTCCTCAGTTGGTTACAATTGTTTTGCTTCAGCTTTAGGAGAAAAGATCAGATGAGATCAAAGCAGTTATAATAGCTTAATATTGTGGTTTTTCCCAAAAGAGGAACTTCCAGGCTATGACCTAGAATTAGTACATAGTCTCCATTTCTGTTTATAATAATTTCTAATGTCTTGAGTGACAATTTTGAGACTATGAGTGATACTGATTAATTAAAGGGAGATTGAATTATTTGCCACAGCTTGAGTTAGGACGGGCTTTAGCTGTAGGTAGAGCAGGCTTCAGTTATTGACTATGACTTCTATGGCACTTGTACCATTCTTCCTTTTATTTCCTCCATGCTTAAAGCCCCTTAACTGGACAGAAGGCCTTTTGTCTCATTGGAGATAAATCTTAGAACATAAATCTGATGTGAAAGAAGTGGCCATGGACTTGCACCCTTTGCTGTAAATGACCTTTGCCAGGTCTTTTCCTACTTTCCCAGAGGGGGAAGGAAGTGAGGTCTACAGAAGAGACTGGACATCTGGAAGGAGACAGGGTGTCACTTAGTGGGAGACAGAAAGAGGCTGCAGAACAGAGACAGGCTCAGGCCTGCTTCCCCTTCCTTTATTATTTTTTTATTTAAATTTTTTTAAATTTGCTCTCTTTTAAAATTAATACTATTTTTTAATTGACAGATAATAACTGTGTATATGTATGGGTTACAAGGTGATCAAAAGAAATACGTATATAATATGGGATGATTACATCAAGCTGATTAGCATATTCATCACCTCGCTAACTTACCATTTTTTTTTGTGGTGAGATATTTGAAATGTGCTTTTAGCAATTTTGAAATATTCAATGCATTATTATTAACTACAGTCACCCTGCCATGCAGTAGTTTTCACAAACTTATTCATCCTGTCTCACTGAAACTATATACCCTTTGACTAACACTTACTCATCCATCTCCCAACCCCAGGCTCTGGTAACCACCATTGTACTCTCTGCTTCCATGTGTTCAACTTTTTTTTAGATTACACATATAAGTGAGATCATGCGGTGTTTGTCTTTCTGTGCCCAGCTTATTTCACTTAGCATGATATCCTCTAGATTCATCATATTTTTGCAAACGACAGAATTTCCTTCTTTTTAAGACTGAATAGTATTCCATTGTGTACATACACCACATTTTCTTCCTTTCTTTATTCATTGATGAACATGTAGGTTGCTTTCATATCTTGGCTATCGTGATTAGTGCTGCAATGAATATGGGAGTTCAGGTATCTCTTTGGCATATTGAGTTCTAGGCCTTTGGACATATACTCAGAAGGAGAATTTCTAGTTATTTTTTAGTTTTTTGAGGAATCTGGTTACCCTTCTAATACTTTCCCAGCTTTTTCTTTGGCTATCCAGGTATCTGTTGTCTTTCATTCCTTTTGCCAGAATCAATCAGATGGTAGGGTAAGTAGATACCATTTCAGAAGCAGTAGTTTCAGAAATAATTATTGCCTTGCTTTTTTGTGAGGAGATGTTTGAGGTAGAGGGCTAAAACTACAAACTATTCGGGAACAGCATCAGGTCTCAAACACCTTGAGGGCCTCTAGGGAGAGAGTCAGACTGATAATACCAAACTCAGGTACTATTAAACTCCATGACTGAGATTTAGAAAGGGTAAACAGTTTTCCCAAGATCGCTCAGCTAGACAGCAGGAACTGTGTGTTTAGCCACTTTGCCAACTGCCTCACAGAGTCTTCAGGTTCTCTGCAGTGCACCTGAGGATGCCACAGGACACTTCTCGTTGAGTTTCTTCAGTTTCAGGGGACTCGTGGATCCCAAGTTTACTAGTGTGTAAGATTGAATCCAGCCTCATACACCAGTCAGCTGACTGAAACCTATTCCCATTTTAGCGTTCACTCTGTGTCTTCCCAACATGGGCCCTGCTGTCCTTTGCTCTCGCCTCGGAGAATGGGATTCTTTAGGTGACTGGACCTGGCCTTTAACTCTCCTACTCTTCTCGCTTTTCTTCTCCAAAGCCATATTCCTGATGTAACTGTTTTGAGATTTGTGTCATTCTTGATCCAGGCAAACTCTGGGCAGGGTCCACCCACTCCCTGTTGCCTCTCCTGTAAGTTCTTTCTGTTTCCAGGCTTTTCTTTTGCCGTGTCCCCTTCTTCCTTGCAACTATGCCAGCCATGTCCCAGGCTTGAAAGTCTCACTGTGATCAAAGTAGCCCCATACAAGGAAAACAGATTTCCAAGAACGTTGGATATGGAAATTGGATGCAAAATTTTAATTAATTTGCAATCCATTTCACCAACAGTTGGTTTTCTCTTCTCTGTGTATTTCATTTAATTAGAGCTTTGTTCTAACACGTGAAAAATACTGGACCAAAGAAAAGGACAAAATGCAGCATTCTTGAGATGATTCAGTGGTGATTTTGACCCCGGAAATGTGTGTATTCACTGCATGAAGTGGAAGAGTTGGGTTAAGTTTGGGTATTATAATGTATCACAAACCACTGTTAGCTTTTTGGAGAAGATGAAGAGTATCTCACTAATGGTACCAGATGCTTGAAGCCCTGCTGAGCAGGGCATGAAAGATTTACCGTCTCCTTTTAGGTGAAAAGGAAGAGCCTTCATTAAAGTTTCATATTTACATTTCCATCCATCAGCCTGCCTTCCAGTTTGTGCTATGTTCTCAAATTGTTCAAAGAACTCATACCTTCAGGGAATGCATTGTGAGGAAACCTCTACAATATGTTTGTTAAATTTCCCTTAGACTAGGATGGTTGGAGAAAACTTGCATATTTTTGTATAGGAGAGGCAGTCCATCCTGCTTATAGTAGGAGGCTGGATCTTGCCGGGAGGTCCCCACGTGCTGTGGCCACGTGAGTGGATGTACTTATAATTAGTAGCCTCTTTTCCCCACTCAGACAGTTTAAGCTACAAGGATAAACAGAAGTGAATACTGACTTAATTATCTTACTCTCTGAGTGCAGTGTAGTTTGCTAAATATTTTTTTGTGAGCTGACATTTTTTTTGTGTGTGTGATAGCTATACCTCATATACAAAGAAGCAGACTATCTATGTTAGCTGTCTTCCCACTCAAGCACAGAGCTTCTCTGATTATACTGTGATGTACAATTTGCAGTGAGATGATTTGTAGTTTACAAATCCTATAATCATTTTTATAGCTTAGCACTTAATTATTGTACTTGTTTCAGAAGTGCCTGCCTGTCTCACATTTTTTGTTACCTTAGAATTTTCTGGAGGACATATTTATTAAGCATTCATTCAAAAAATATTGGTTAAGTACCTCCTAGGTATCAGGTGCTAGAGATTCAAATATAATCACAAGTTCTTGTCCTTAAGACTCTCTTTAAAGAAAGAAAGAAATAGAAGATCATAAATGTGTGAGCGTGAACGTGTGTGTATACACACACATTCCTGTGCTCGTAGTGCCAAAGGAGAGTGGGTTGCACAAATGTGCTTGTCCTTAGGGGAGAGGTAAGAACAAAGGGAAGACCTCTGCAGTCAGGGTCCCAGGCCTGCTATGAGAGCCAGTGAAGATGCTTTAGGAGGAACCAAGGTGAGATTTCAGAAGTTGAAGTAAACAGAAATGAAGGCAGAGAAGAGGCAAAGAGAGACAGTGACAGAGAGAATTGGAGTCAGAGAAGTGGAAAGGAAGGCACAGGGCGAGAACATACAGACTCGTCCCTACCTCTAACGAGCTCATAATCTAAGAGGGAAAAAGCAACCAGATGAGCAGAAAAAAGACAAGCAGATTGGTAATGTGAGCTTGCAATGGAAAATGCTGAAAGACAGGAGGGGAAAAATCCAACTTTGGCATCACTTCTGACTTGACTTTGGGGTGTTAAAGGATGTATGGCCTGGTTTACAGATTCTATCCTGGGAGCTGCCTGAGGAGCCTTACGCTTCCAGAGCCTTCTGCTCCACCAGGCTTGTGTCCGTGGCTGTGGATGATTTCTGAGTCCTCTCTGGGTGGCCTGACTTGACCACTCCTTTGCATGTGAGGACCAGAGCAGGAATTCAAACCTGCACTTTCCCCTTTTTTAAAATTTCAAACTATTAAGGGGATATAAACGTTCCTGTTACATGGATATCGTGCATAATGCTTAAGTCGGGGCTTTTCTTGTGCCCATCAGCATAGTACTGTTCACTGCATCCAACAGGCATGTGTTTGCCCTTCACCCCCCCACCCCTTCTTGGTTTCCAGTGTTCTTTATATCTCTTTTGTCCTGCATGCACCATTGTTTAGCTCTCAGATATTAGTGAGAACATGTGGTGTTCGTTTTCCCATTCTTGAGTTACTTAGGATAATGGTCTCCAGTTCTATCCAAGTTGCTGCAAAAGACAGTATTTCATTTCTTTTTATGGCTGAGTAGTGCCACATGGTATATATGTACCACATTTTCTTTATCCACTAGTGAACCGATGGACACTTAGGTTGATTCCACATCTTTGCAGTTGTGAATTGTGCTGTATTAAAAATTCAAGTGCAGTCAAACTTGCACTTTTCTTACGTTTCCTTTCACATTGGAGGGTCTACTTGAAAAATTTTGTGAGTTTATTTTGCATATCTCTACTTCATGTTATTATTATTATTGTTTTTGAAAATGGTTTATAATCTTCTCTTTAGCCACTGTTTAAAAAAGCTTAATTTGATTATTTAGGCATAGGCCATAATCTGGTTACTACATTGATTATGGGAATGTTAACCTTCCCATCTGGAAATCAGAAACTTGGTTTGATCCTTTCCCCTCAGACCCTTTTAAATCCATCTGGTTTCTGAATCCCCATTGCCTCTGCCTTGACTTAGGTCCCCTCTGTCCCCCACACCACTTATCTCTCTCCTTCCTTTCTGCTTCCCTCCCTCACCTGGAGTAGAGCATCAGCATACTCACCTGTCTTCCTGCCTTATGTCTAATCACTCCTTCATCCCTAGTCTACCTTCTATTCTGTGGCCTTTCTAATGTCAAAAACAAAAGTGAGCCTGAAACAAAATTAATCCAGGTTGCTTTTTCATAAACTTGGGGTGAGGAAACCCATCTGCTCTCCCTTTTGTTTCAGGAGAGTTTCAAAGGCGTTGAAAGGAGAATCAGTATTACAGGATAAAAGAGGAAACACTGACACAGTCTCTCATTGTCACAAATTCTATTAAGCTGGAAATTTTTGGAAGTGGGGTGACTTTCTGATTGGTCTTTGGTATGTTTGACAGCCCTTGTTTGGCTACAAGAGGACAAACAAGCAGTTTGTGGACATTTCAAAAGAGGAAATACTGGCTCTCTATTCTCTGCCATGGATCTATATTTTTTTTTATGCCAATACTATGCTGTCTGATAGTATGAGTGGAGCAGATTTTGGTGGCTGGCCATTTCTTGGAATTGTAAGGAGCTGATGGGGGACTTTAGGGTGATGGTCTTCACGAGAAGCTGACTGTCATGGCAGGCAGTGTGTCACTGCTAATGTCATCCTTATGCTTAACCTTGTTCAATGGCTTCCCTTGCCCTTCTGTAAAAGACAAATATCCTTGGTCTGTTATACAGACCCTCCCTTACTTCTTGTGCCTTATAAAGTATTTTATGCCTCAGCTATATTTGATGACTTGTAGTTGCCCAAATTCATGTAAGCTTTCTTTCTCCCTTTCCCCTGGGACCTTACATATGTTATTTCTTCTACCTGGAGCTTTCTGTCTCCCCACCATTATATATGCACACACACATGCACACACCAACACCTCATATTTATTTATTTAAAAAATTCTCCTAGATTTATTAAGGTATAATTAACAAATAAAAATTATATATATTTGCCATGTACAATGTAATGTCTTGATATATATCTATATGGTAAAGTGATTAGATCAAGACAATTACTATATCTATCACCTCGCATACTTATCTTTTTTTTTTGTGGTGAGAACAATTGACATTTGAGATTTACCCTCTTAGAAATTTTCAAGTACGCATTATTGTTAACTGTAGTCACCATGCTATGCAATGGATCTCCGGTTCTTATTTATCCTGTCTAACTGAAATTTTGTACCCTTTCACCAATTGTCTCTTCATTCACTACTCCTCTCCCTCTGTCCATTGGTAACCACCATTCTAGTCTCTGCTTCTGTGAGTTCAACTTTTTAAGATTCCACATATAGGTGAGATTATGTGGTATTTGTTTTTCTGTGCCTGGCTTATCTGACTTAAGTTATTGTCCTCCAGGTCCATCCATGTTATTGCAAATTACACAATTTCCTTCTTTTTTTCAGGTTGAATAATCTTCTATTGTGTATATGTGCCACATTTTCTTTACCCATTCATCCACTGATGGACCCTTAGGTTGATCCATGTCTTTGCTATTGTGAGCAGTGCTGCATTGAACACAGGAGGGAAGATATGTTTTGCACATACTGATTTCAGTTCCTTTGTGTACATACCCAGGGGTGGGATTGGTTAATCACATGATAGTTGTATTTTTTAATTTTTTGAGCAACCTCCATACTGCTTTCCAGAATGGCTTTACTACTTTACATTCCCACCAATAGTTTACAAGTATTCCCTTTTCCTCACATCCTTAGCAACACTTACTATTTGTCTTTTTTATAACAGCTTTTTTAGCAGGTGGGGGGTGATATTTCATTGTGGTTTTAATTTGTATTTCTCTAATGATTAGTGATTTTGACCATATTTCATAGCCCTGTTGGCCATTTATATGACTTCTTTTGAGAAATGTTTATTCAGATCCTTTGCACATATTTTTTTTCTGTTTTTTTTTAATTTCAGCATATTATGGGGGTACAGATATTTAGGTTATGTATGTTGCCTTTGCTCCCCCTCCCCCCAAGTCTGAGTTTCAATTGTGTCCGTCCCTAGGATGCTGCGCATCACACTCTTTGTGTATGCATACACCTGTCCCTTCCTTTCCCCTCGCGCCTCCCCCCTGCCCGACATCTAATAAATGTTATTCTTATATGTGCACTTACGTGTTGATCAGTTAATACCAATTTGATGGTGAATACATGTAGTGCTTGTTTTTCCATTCTTGGGATACCTCACTTAGTAGAATGCGTTCCAGCTCTATCCAGGAGAATACAAGAGGTGCTACGTCACCACTGTTTCTTAAAGCTGAATAGTACTCCACGGTATATATACATACCACATTTTATAATCCACTGATATATTGCTGGACACTTGGGTTGTTTCCACATCTTTGCAATTGTGCATTGTGCTGCTGTAAACATTTGGGTGCAGGTGTCTTTTTCATACAGTGTCTTTTGTTCTTTTGAGTAGATGCCCAGTAATGGGATTTCTGGATCAAATGGTAGATCTACTTGTGTCTCTTTAAGGTATCCCCATATTGCTTTCCACAGAGGCTGCACTAGTTTGCAATCCCACCAGCAGTGTATGAGTGTTCCTATGCCCTCCCCACCATCACCTACCTGCCACCCTTAGGATTAACCTAGTGCTGCCCTCTAGTGTCATGGTTTATCTTGCCTCTTCCTTTCTATTCAACAGTCTCTGTAGGTTAGGGAGTAAGATGAGACAATTTACTGAGCACAGTGGTGGTTAAACAAAGATTTATTTTTCTAGGGATAAATTTAATTTTCTGGGAGACTTTTAAAAAAAATCTATTCTTACCTAAGAAGGTAGCATCCTAAACAGTTATTTACAAATGGCACTTTATCCTAACAAGGTATGTTAATAAAATTATAAACAAGCAGCTTAGATCTTAGATGCATTTAGATTTTTAATACTCCTAAAATATGAATTCAGTAAACAGGAATCAGGCTTGGGAGGGGGGAGGTGACAAGAGACTCTCTTAAGACATTTCACTATAAGACTGTGACAAATCCAAAAATAAGAGACTGTATTTTTTTTTCACTTCCAAGCCAAGGAGCCAAATATGTCAGTGCTAATTTCAAAATTCTAGGTCTGAAGTAGAATACAGTCTCAGTTAGTGTGTTGTTTGCATTTGCATAAGGGACTCGTGCTTGGCAAAAGCAATTCATTGGTGCCTAGAAAAATGGCAAGGATTGAAAAGGGTAAAAAAATAAGATGAAAAGGTGCCATTCTACTTTAACTGGAAAGTTAATTCTAACCTTATTTCTGTGATTAGAATGCAAATAGTTTATCCTTCTGCCGAAAGTACCTAGAAAAGCAGATAAGTTCTTCAATTAATAAAATCAATCCACAAGATGACTTTTGGTCACTGTTGAACGGACTTACTCTCAGCCAGGGACACTGAGGGGAAATGTGCTGCATCCCAATAACGACTCAGGTGCCACCTCATTCTTCACAAAGAGGATTAATTTAGTAAAACATAGAAGCAGGAGATATTTGTTTTGCTTACTCTACGATACACCGTCTCAATTGTTTTTCTCTAGAGAAAAAATGATGGGTGCTTAGAGTTCTAAATCTCCTGCCAAATTGGGCTCTGTTTTGTTACCCACTGTTAGCATTAATCCCATTTGAATACTCTAGCATTGTTTTAAATATGGTACAGTATTAAAAATAGTAAGAAATTAAAAGTGCCAATTTACTTGCTTGCAGATTTTAAAGGTTTGAGTGGCTATTGCTTTCTGATCAGGCTATACATAAAACAGAACAGTTATTTTTTAAGAAAATTGTTTTTTATATCAACTTCAGGCCCTTAAACTGACATTTGTTAACACAAACTCTGCTCATGATGCTTCTATTTCTCCACTGTTATTGCTTTTTCAACTCCTCTTCTAAACTATTGACCTGTTCCTATGTCCTTCCAGGACGAAAGCCAGACCACATAGATTATTGCGTTGTGCCCACACAGCAATCTCATGATCCTGAGGATTTACGTTATCTGCTAAGTCAAATTTTCTGTATCTTCCATGGTGCCTAGTACAATATTGTACATCAGTAGGCACTCAATGTGCGTTGAAAAGAATAGAATGTTGTTCTCCCAGTTTAATTATAAACTCATAAATTAAAAAATGAACATTAAAACCAAATTACAACTGTTCTTCCTATGAGACTTCATGTTCATGCTCACAAGAATGACTAGGACTGAACTCTTTCTTAGTTTTTGAAATGTCTGGACACAAGTCAAAGAGACCTACTGGTTAAATAACCCTAAATTAAGGATACATAGTTTATAATGTAGGTGCGTCCCTGAGAAGAACTTGAGACAAGAATGTGAGTCCAAATTTGAGAGGTGAGTCTAGGAAATACCAGTAAGAGTGGGGACATAAGAAAGGCAAAGAAAGGGAGCCAATGAAGTATCCATTTTTAAGTAGATTTTCGCTGAACCTACTGGGAAACTTCAGAATCCAATGCAAAACAGGTGCAGTCGCATTATCCTGCCCATAGCAAGGACCTGGGCACTGAAACACTAACTCCCATGGATCATTTGATTTCACAGAACTTCCATCTTGCCTTGGGCACGGGGAAAGCCGGATCCAGTGGCCAGAGAAAACCCCCAGGGAGAAAAAATGTAGGTGCTGCTTATTAGAAGTTGGGCCTGCATGCAGATAAGGGGTATCATGCAGATCAGTGAGGCGTCAATAGAGCCTGCTAATTGCAGACAATCCATCTACATAATTTGTGCTAAAAATAATTAGCCTGGCATCTCCACTGTTTGGGTGCCTGTATATAAATTGTTGTACTGCGGTGAAAGAAAGAGTTGAACTTAATGTGTCATCTAAGAAAACATAATGCAAAACTATGGTATGAAACAAAAGAGTAGAAACTAGAAAACAGGATGAAATTAGTCTGCCAAAAATGACAGAGCACTAACCTACTGAACTGCTGGGAGGCAGAATAAAAAGAAATATTTTGAGCAAATTTATAAAATATTCTCAGACATTGTACAAGAAATGCCTTTTTTCTCTAAATCAAATCAAATCTAGTTCCCAGACTCTACTCAAATAATTAGTGTAAGGTTCAAAATCAGTTACTTTTCATGTCTCACTCTCTCACCCTTGGGTTGCACCCAGACCCTTGGGCTCATACAATGCAAGAAAATTGTGGGAGAGGCATGCCCATGATCCTGTCTTGCCTTACAGAAAGCTTACATTGTTCAAGCCACGCTGGTCTGTTTGAAGGCACCTGTCTGAAATCATTTACTCCCTCTGTGCCAAAATTTGCCTCTGGCACCTTTTCTGAAAGTCCCACAGTTGTTAGACTACAGCCATCCATGAGTCTCCTCCGTCAAAGGTCTGAGGTGCTTAGTGCTAAAAGGTCACAGGTCTCTACCATCTGGGAAACCCCCATCCTCTCAGTCTCCTGGAATCTCACTCTTTTGCACTGCAGACAGGCCAGTCCCCCTCCACCTCAAAGTACAATCCCACCCCCAAATTTTTCAAATGATCCCATCTCTGTTGGTTCAGATCAATTGCTTTCAAACCTCAAAGAGTTGTGTTCAAATGCAGGTTCTTCAGGTGTTTGGGTAACAGGTGCTCCACACAGCACACTTTGCAAGAATAGTTTGCAAAACCATAGTTTGGGGAGGTCTCCAAAGCATGACAACTTCTTTTTCCTTCTCAAACACTAAAAACTACTAACTACACTTATATCAGGTAAAATCAGCAATAGGGGAATGGGTATATACAAACATAATGAGCGTGATGTGCCCCGTCTGGGGGATGGACATGCTTGAAGCTCTGACTGGGGACGGGGGGAAGGGCAATGTAACCCAAACATTTGTACGCCCATAATATGCAGAAACAAAAAAAAATTATATCAAACAAAAAAAAAAAAAGAAAACATCCTTGCTGCCTTTTCTGTGAGGAGGGGAAAGTAAAACTTCATCATAAAACAGGACACGAATTCATTTCTCAAGAATTCATTCTCTTTCACGTTTATTGTTTTGCTAACATAAAGGTGGAGGGGGAGGTGAAAAAAGCTTACAAGAAGGGAACTAGTCACCATTATCCTAAGTGAAGTATTTCAGAAATGGAAAGACAATTACCACATGTTCTCACTTGTAAGTGGGAGCTAAATGGAGGATATATTATAAAGATAAAGAGCTGTAATGGACACTGGAAACTAACAGAGGTGGGAGATAGGTGAGGGATAAAAATCTACCTATTGAGTACAACGTACACTATTCTGGTGACCAGCACAATAAAAGCCCTGACTTCAGCATGATAAAATTCATCTGTGTAACAAAATAATATTTGTACCCACTAAATTTTTCAACACAAACAAAAAAAGAATACAGTAGTCCCTTCTTATCTGTAGTTTTTCTTTCTGAGGTCCAAAAATATTAAATGGAAAATTCCAGACATAAACAATTCATAAGTTTTTAATTGCACATCATTCTCAGTAGTGTGATGAAATCTCGCACCATCTCACTCTGTCTTGCCCAGAACATCGATTGTCCCTTTATCCAAAGTAAATTTGTTGTACATGCTACCTACCCATTCATACTTAGTAGCTGTTTGGGTTGTCAGATGGACTGCTAGGAAATCACAGTGTTTGTTTTCAATTAACCCTATTTTACTTAATTATGGCTACAAAGCTTAGGAGTAGTGATGCTTGCATACAGTTATAATTGTTCTATTTTATTATTACTGTTGTTAATCTCTTACTATACCTAATTTATAAATTAAACTCTGTCATAGGTATGCATAGGGAAAAATACAGTATGTACAGGGTTTGTTACTATCCACTGGGGGTCTTGGAACATATCCCCTGTGGATAAGGGGGACTACAATAGTCAATTTTGCTCAGTTTCTTTTCATAGGTAACATTAATTTAATGTACACAAGTTTTCTAAGTTTCAAAAATTCAGAGGAGACATTATTTGGTTTCACATATCTTAAAATCTAAATATTTGGTTTTTAGGCAACATTTAGTTTCTAGTACAAATGTGGGAGAGCATTAGTGAAGATAATAATAAAAATAAACAGTGAAGCAGAATTCATTATATTTTATTTAGACTACATTCCATGCATGTTTTGCAGATTATTTTCCCAAATCTGTTAAATTTCAGCAAGTACTAAATCTGATTTACATTCTACAGGCACCTCTCCCCTGGTTGCTTATGGAAATAGTGCCTAGGGGGTACCAAGGAGAGGAAAATGTGAGCAAACCATGAGATTCCTGTCCTTGTGTAACCCAGCAGCAGCTGGTACTCAGTAGGCACTCGGGAACTGTGCTTGAGTAAATGAATGGACACAGGAAGAAGTCACCAAGGAGATCACAGTAGTTTCCTCAAGGATTATCGAGGACAGTGGGTTTCAAACTCTAACTGCCTCAGAACTACCTAGAGGACTAGAACACAGGTTCCTGAGTCCCTCTCCCAGAGTTTCTGATTAAGCAGGTCTGGGATGCAGCCCAAGAATTTGCATGTCTAACAATGTCCCAGTTGATGCTGTTGATGCTTTTGCTGTTGGTCTGTTGAGCACGCTTTGCGAACCAGTGCTCTAAGGCTAGTTTTACATCACAAATTTGACTTCTCATGTGCTCAGATATAAAACATGCCCCTTGTTCTTCTTCCTTTCCACAACTAAACCATAAGAAAGCAGCTGAGAAACTGGCAATCCTAGTACATGGCTCACGGAACCACCCTCGGTTTTGGATTGGAGTAAGCTGGGCAGGCTGGTTCCAGACCCGGGTTCCCTAGGAACTGAGCTATGGTTGAAAAACCGACTAGCTGTCTCCTTGACAGTTCCACTTGGACGCCTCAAAGGTGTTTTGTGCTTAATTTATATATAAATTAAACTCTGTCATAGGTATGTATGTGTGGGGAAAAACACAGTATATACAGACAGGGCTCAATACCTGTATATTCGGTGTCATTTCAACAAACAATATCTCTTCAAATGTACAAGCCACCCATCTGATGATCATCCTTGACACTTCTCCTCCCTTATAACTCATCTACCTGCATCTGGCCCTTGAAGAGGGCAGAGGAGCCTGAGTGGAGTAGAGCATGCCATTACTGTTCTTGGAATGTAATTTGAGTGAGAACAAGCTTTACTTTGTCAAGATCCTGAGGTTCATGTTTTTTTTTTTTTTATACAACTAGTGTGACTACTCCAACTTATATCATCTGTGACCTAGGAGAGGTTACGACCTCACTGTCTAACTCTCCATGGCCCACTCTGCAAATGAGAATTTTGAGGTATTTTGAATTAGCCCAGAATCCACTCTCCTTCCACAGTTTAGAGATACACACATATATACACAGATATGTTTATCTATCATATATACAGAGAGTCTTTTTATATATAAGGCAGATCGCTTCTCGGCATTTTAGCTGAGATCAAGTGTGGTATACGTAAGGCAGAGTCTCCTCCTACAGCTTAGTGAGATATATATGTAGATAAAAATATAGATAATCAATACATAAATCAAAGTCTCCTCCAGGTCATATTTACTCCATCCTCACAGCTAATATATCTAAAGCCACTATAATAAGAATTCTTGGAAATTCTGCAGATATAGGCCACAATTTCTATTTTAAAAATAAAATAAAAAATACTAATTTAAAATTAAAATCTATGCACACAGGAGCATTAAAACTTCTAAGATGTAGGAAAACATTTTTCTGTACTAAATAAATGCACAGCAGCATGGCGTTTGGTCTGCAAACTGAGATGACAACACCATAAAAACTGTTTTTAGTTCAATGATATCAATTTAGGCCTAAAATAAAAATTGGATGAGTCCCTAAAATTAGCATCAAATAAGGTGAGAAAATATTCTTTTAATTATGAAGTGATTTTCAAAATAGCTACAGAAAGTGAAGAACGTTAAAAAGAGATGTCCAGACTCTTGGAAGCTGGGAACCCCTTAAAACAAAAGGTGGAAAATTTTTGTTTCTAAACACTCTGTTTACCAAAATTAGAAAAATGATATTTCAAAAACTTTTTGAAATGATCCAGTACACATATGCAAGTGAATATATAAATACTATATATATAATTGAAACAAAAAAATCTGCAAGATGGTATTTAGCTTTATATATGCCAAAAACCCTGAATTTCCCTATTTTATTTTATTCTGTATCATTTTTTCATGCTATTCAAAATTCAATGGAATATACAATCCATTAGTAAATTTTGACCTACCATTTGAGAAACAAATACAAAATATTGTCTTTAAAAAATGATTCTTTTTTCGGTTTGCTCTCATGGTAGTTTCCTTGGCTGTGTAGAAGCTTTTTAATTTGATTAGTTCCTATTTATTTATTTTTGTTGTTGCTGTGATTGCCTTTGGGGTCCTCTTCATAAATTCTCTCCATAAGCTAATGTCTATAAGAGTTTTTCCAACGTTTTCTTCTAGAATTCTCATAGTTTCATGCCTTAGGTTTAAATCTGTTATCCGCCATGAGTTGATTTTTGTGAGAGGTGAAAGAAGCAGAGCCTGTTTCAGTCTTCCACATGTGGCTATCCAATTTTCCCAGCACCATTTATTGAACAAGGATTCTTTCCCCCAGTGTATATTTTGCCTGCTTTGTCAAAGATTAGATGGGTTTTTTTTCTTAAATATCTTCTAATTGTTAAACTACAATAATAAAATAAAAGAAACTGCTAGATTTACAAAAGGATTAAAAATCAGTTGTGATCTTCATTGAGAACAACCAGCCAGCAGGAGAAAGAGGGTGCGTATCTCAATATTAATGAGTGAGTTATAATCACCTATAATCCATGGTGTTGATCACGTTCTTCTTAAGAAGCATCTAATTTATCTACCCCTGACTAGGTGATAGTACAGAAAATGGGAATATATTTCTTTGTCTCACTTCCAACAAAAAAGGAAAAGAGAAAAAACTCTTTAGAGAAAATATTCTCTTTATTATAATAGAAATATTTCCACATCTAGTTATTTCCAGTTATAAAATATATATTCTTTGAAGAAATTTTTGAAACTACAGAAGGATGAAAGTCTGAAAGTGTGTTGGGAGGGAAGAGGTGGGAAGGGAGGAAGGAAAAAGTGCCAGCAAAGGGAAGATTCCTTCCAGCTCCTGGGAAGTGAATAGCAGAAATGCATGTCCTTCTCCCTGATAGTGTTCATTCATACATGAAGTTA
This sequence comes from Avahi laniger, assembly GCA_963575035.1. Classification (NCBI taxonomy): domain Eukaryota; kingdom Metazoa; phylum Chordata; class Mammalia; order Primates; family Indriidae; genus Avahi; species Avahi laniger. Next base: position 37,444 of record CAUYSK010075716.1, read on the forward strand.
TATGTTAATTTATTAGCATATACTATGTCCCAGATATTGGTCTAGGTGCTGGAGTATACCAATGAACAAAACAGAAATCTACACCCTCACAGAAATTATAATTGAAGATAGTTGGTAGGATCTTCGAAGCTATGTGGGGGTATTTTTTTGAGCTCACAGCTCTTACAAAGATTCCCATCCCTGAACTTAGTAGGAATCCTGAGTTCAAAAAAACTAGATGGACTTGGCCAACAGGGGATCCCTGGTGAATCTGCTGGATTTAAACCAAGAAAGCATTCCCCTGAGTGCCTTGTAATCTTCCAGTATGCCCAATACACAACATTAAAATAAAATTACTGGCGATGAATTTCCCAACTATGTCCAGATAACATAGCTTCTTGTAGTCACATTTAATTACTTAAGAAAATGGAGTAATGTGACATTTTTTGCACAGATAGGTTTATGGAGTAAGAATCATACCAACTAGAAAGGGTAAGTTAGAACAGACAGACTTAAATTTGTTTTCATATGGATTCACTCCTCAATACCAGATCCTTTATTTCACCTCCTCAATCTATGCTTGCTTTGGTGCTATTCCATTACCAAGTGTGTATGCATGCATGTGTGTGTATGTGTGTTTTAAGGAAGGCTCATGGGAGATATATTCCCTGAGTGCAATTATGTTTGAAAATGTCTGCCTATTTTCTTTACAGAAAGATATCAGCTTGGCTAGGAAGAGTATTCTTGGGTAAGTCTTTTCCTCATTACTTTGTAATTTGGCAGTTAGACTGAGCGCCACCCCACAAAAGCAGGCAGCAGGATGGGAGTACATGTTACGGGGAGTTGCAAGGAGATGGGGAGTGTACACAGACTCATTGCATCTCATTCCAAATTCAAACTTTAGGGACACGAAATCCCGTTAAATAATAACTTGGGTGGAAGAGCTGAATTCTTGAAAGAAGGCACAAAAATCAAAGAGAATATATGAATTTAACATAGAGAACACTCACTAGCGGGCATCTGTTCAACATGTCTGTGTGTGAATATTCCGGTTTGGATTCTTCATTATCCTGTGGTCAAATGGAATTAAGATGTTCCACATGACAGGTTCTAGAATTCATCTTTGTATAATTATCAGAATGAACATTTTCTAGTATTTATTAAAAGACAACTTATGTACTTAAGACTTTTTTTCTTTTTTTTTTTTCTTAAGACTTTTTTTTCAAAGAAACATAGACTAAAGGTCATGGAGTATTCTCAGCTTTACAACCTAGTAAAATTACAATACATCTGTAGGAGACCATTAGTGAATATCTAGAGATTAAATGAGCCTCAGTTCTGTACAGTTTTCAAGAATTGTCCATTTTATTAGCTGTTCACAAACTGAGAGGCCCCCAGATCTGGGTCTGGGCATCCCAGAGTTGCATTTAGAGATCTCATGGACAATTGGGCTCCTGGGTTGGAAATTTCACCATGTTTAACAATCACCTTCATCTTGGGTGGTCAGCGCCCTCCCAAGGTCCCTATTCGTTTGGAAGATAACTGACCATCCGTGACAGCCTATAAAATATAGACATTTTTAAACCATCTTATTGAGGTATTATTGACATTTTAAAAGTACGTATTTAATGTATACACTGGCAAATTTGGAGCTAAGTATACACCTGTGAAACTATCGCCACAATCTAACCATAAATCCCTCCATCACCTCCAAAAGTTTCTTCCCACCCTCTTTATCTATTATTGTTATTATTATTTGCAACAATATGGATGAACCTTGAAAACATTATGCTAAGATAAATAAGCCAGACCCAGGAGAGTGTAGGTTTTTAAAACCTTTAAGAGCTATGCAGATGATGTGTGTGTTTTATTGTGGGGTGAAGTTTAAAGAATTTATCTTTATTTTTAAGTGGAGTTAATCTTTTAAACTACCATCTTATAATGTAGTAATCCTGTACTGACTCCTCAAAGTTATATCCTGTCGTTTAAGTGATAGAGAAAAATTTGTAGCTGAAAGATCTGTATCTTTATGTTATTCCAGTAAATAAATTACTTGTATTCATTTTATAAAGCAAGAGAGGCAAGCACTTGCCTTTGTTATTTTTTTCCCTGACACCTACAGTCTCTTTATGAAATGTTTGATGGACTGATACAGTGATTCATTTCCAGCTTTGATTTTTCCCAGAAATTCTATTTATGGCTGATCTGCCAGGCTTGGGACAATGCTTTTTAAAAATCCATAAAGAATATACAATGTTTCCCCAGTGAACAATTCTTTATGTTTACTAATCATTATCTGAAAAAGTACTCATATCATTAGTGGTGGGTATTGCATAGCAACCTTGAATTTGGCTTTTTCTGTATGCTAGCAAAGGTCCCAAGGGATAAAAGAGGCCATAATAAACAGGTAGCAGGCATTTCAGCAGTTATTGTATTGAACTGCTTTTCTGCAGAAGAGACCATTAAATTCATTGCCATTGCTGCAAGCAGGGATGGCTTCATCACCTGACGTCAATACCAGCCCCATTGTTACCTAGAAGATTCATCATCACTCCTTATGACCTTATTTTGTGATGCGTCTAGGCAGAAAAACTAAAAGCTGTTCATGTGCTTCCTGGATGGAAACACTGCTGTGTTTTGTTTGGTACATCTATAAATAGTTGCTGTCTTTCTATTGAATACATTGGTGATGTTCAATAAATAAATTTGCCATTTATGAGACAGCAGATATCCTAGCCCCCAAATAAGCATGAGCCAGGCACAGAGTTTGCAGATGGTTTGGGTTTAAGTGTAGGAAGCTGATTCAAGGTCACTGAGTTAAAAAACCAAAAACTGATAAAAATTTCTTATTAGCACATCATGAGACTCTACAGGAGCCATGAGCCACAGCACTCCAACCCTATATGAAGATTTATGAAAGTTGGAAAAAAGATTCTTAAGATAATCCCCTAGTCCATCTGTGGAACATTGATGTAGCAATCCCTAAGGCTTCACTCTCCTGCACCGCAGTGTTTCAGTCAGGGAAACAAAATTCACCCAAGTAGGAAGCGATTCATTCACAGATTTTGAAAGGGACTGAGCCAGGGCCTTCCTTCTCCCAGCTGGTGCTTGATCACCTGTCTCAGTTTTCACAAATGTTTGAGCATTACTTCCCCACCAATGTCTGCTACTGCTGCCCAGATATGGGAAGAAGCAGAGATGAACATCTGAAACTGTGAGCAAATCATTTGTTTAACCCATGCCTTGGTTCTTATTACTAGTCTTATCTCTTCAATGAGGCTGATTATTTTCTACACCTATTTCACATGGATTATCAGTATAAATAATAGGTAGATAACATGTGCAAGATTTATGGAAAAAAATTGAAAAAGAACTACTCAAAGCATGGTTATGCTATCTGTTATGCTCTATTTTATATGGGAAAATTTCAATTTAACACAAACATTTAACCTCCCCATTGACAAGAATGAGCAAAAGTCGTCGGATTAAACCAGCTTACATCTGGGGTTTGAAGTGTACAAAATCCCCCTACCCCACCTCTCAAGAGGTTAGAAGGCTTTCCAGAAACAAAGAAAGTCATTAATCCTTGGTCAGCAATATTTTGCATTTGTTAAGATAGCAAATTTAGTTTGACATTTTCTATTTATTTTTCTATCAGAGTTAGAAAGCTCAAGGATAATCTGGCAAATTGGTCTAAAGTGGCATCTGACTCATTTACTGCTGCCAGTGGGGGACACCCAGGGAAACCAGAGAACTGCCACAAGTCAAGGAGATGGCATCTTAAAGTTTTTTTCTCCTACTTCAAAGAAAATAGAATTTGAATAAATCCTAAATTTAGAATTAAAATGTCATTATTGCAAGCCACATGTCAATATTAATTCTCTAGCATTCTGTTAACCCGCTGTCTGACTTTACTCATACTCTTGTTCTTTTTTTTTTTTTTTTTTTTTGAGACAGAGTCTCACTCTCTTGCCTGGGGTGAGTGCCGTGGCGTCAGTCTAGCTCACAGCAACCTCAAACTCCTGGGCTCAGGCAATCCTACTGTCTTAGCCTCCCAAGTAGCTGGGACTACAGGCATGAGCCACCATGCCCGGCTAATTTTTTTCTAGATATATTTTTAGCTGTCCAATTAATTTCTTTCTATTTTTTGGTAGAGATGGGGTCTC